>JAWZYU010000907.1:0-63407 GCA_038380435.1 Ryuthela nishihirai
CTCTATGCTGCTGGGAGTTTTTCCTCCTGTGGGTTTTGTGTCTCTAGGGGATTCTGGGCTGCTGGGAGTTTTTTTCCTTCTGTCGGTTTTGTGTGTCTAGGTGACTCTGGGCTGCTGGGAGTTTTTTCCTTCCGTGGGTTTTGTATCTCTAGGGCACTCTGGGCTGCTGGGAGTTTTTTCCTCCTGTGGGTTTTGTGTCTCTAGGCGACTCTGGGCTGCTGGGAGTTTTTTCCTCCTGTGGGTTTTGTGTCTCTAGGAGACTCTGGCCTGCTAGGAGTTTTTTCCTCCTGTGGGTTTTGTGTCTCTAGGGCACTCTATGCTGCTGGGAGTTTTTCCTCCTGTGGGTTTTGTGTCTCTAGGGGATTCTGGGCTGCTGGGAGTTTTTTCCTTCTGTCGGTTTTGTGTGTCTAGGTGACTCTGGGCTGCTGGGAGTTTTTTCCTTCCGTGGGTTTTGTATCTCTAGGGCACTCTGGGCTGCTGGGAGTTTTTTCCTCCTGTGGGTTTTGTGTCTCTAGGCGACTCTGGGCTGCTGGGAGTTTTTTCCTCCTGTGGGTTTTGTGTCTCTAGGAGACTCTGGCCTGCTAGGAGTTTTTTCCTCCTGTGGGTTTTGTGTCTCTAGGGCACTCTATGCTGCTGGGAGTTTTTCCTCCTGTGGGTTTTGTGTCTCTAGGGGATTCTGGGCTGCTGGGAGTTTTTTCCTTCTGTCGGTTTTGTGTGTCTAGGTGACTCTGGGCTGCTGGGAGTTTTTTCCTTCCGTGGGTTTTGTATCTCTAGGGCACTCTGGGCTGCTGGGAGTTTTTTCCTCCTGTGGGTTTTGTGTCTCTAGGCGACTCTGGGCTGCTGGGAGTTTTTTCCTCCTGTGGGTTTTGTGTCTCTAGGAGACTCTGGCCTGCTAGGAGTTTTTTCCTCCTGTGGGTTTTGTGTCTCTAGGGCACTCTATGCTGCTGGGAGTTTTTCCTCCTGTGGGTTTTGTGTCTCTAGGGGATTCTGGGCTGCTGGGAGTTTTTTCCTTCTGTCGGTTTTGTGTGTCTAGGTGACTCTGGGCTGCTGGGAGTTTTTTCCTTCCGTGGGTTTTGTATCTCTAGGGCACTCTGGGCTGCTGGGAGTTTTTTCCTCCTGTGGGTTTTGTGTCTCTAGGCGACTCTGGGCTGCTGGGAGTTTTTTCCTCCTGTGGGTTTTGTGTCTCTAGGAGACTCTGGCCTGCTAGGAGTTTTTTCCTCCTGTGGGTTTTGTGTCTCTAGGGCACTCTATGCTGCTGGGAGTTTTTCCTCCTGTGGGTTTTGTGTCTCTAGGGGATTCTGGGCTGCTGGGAGTTTTTTCCTTCTGTCGGTTTTGTGTGTCTAGGTGACTCTGGGCTGCTGGGAGTTTTTTCCTTCCGTGGGTTTTGTATCTCTAGGGCACTCTGGGCTGCTGGGAGTTTTTTCCTCCTGTGGGTTTTGTGTCTCTAGGCGACTCTGGGCTGCTGGGAGTTTTTTCCTCCTGTGGGTTTTGTGTCTCTAGGAGACTCTGGCCTGCTAGGAGTTTTTTCCTCCTGTGGGTTTTGTGTCTCTAGGGCACTCTATGCTGCTGGGAGTTTTTCCTCCTGTGGGTTTTGTGTCTCTAGGGGATTCTGGGCTGCTGGGAGTTTTTTCCTTCTGTCGGTTTTGTGTGTCTAGGTGACTCTGGGCTGCTGGGAGTTTTTTCCTTCCGTGGGTTTTGTATCTCTAGGGCACTCTGGGCTGCTGGGAGTTTTTTCCTCCTGTGGGTTTTGTGTCTCTAGGCGACTCTGGGCTGCTGGGAGTTTTTTCCTCCTGTGGGTTTTGTGTCTCTAGGAGACTCTGGCCTGCTAGGAGTTTTTTCCTCCTGTGGGTTTTGTGTCTCTAGGGCACTCTATGCTGCTGGGAGTTTTTCCTCCTGTGGGTTTTGTGTCTCTAGGGGATTCTGGGCTGCTGGGAGTTTTTTCCTTCTGTCGGTTTTGTGTGTCTAGGTGACTCTGGGCTGCTGGGAGTTTTTTCCTTCCGTGGGTTTTGTATCTCTAGGGCACTCTGGGCTGCTGGGAGTTTTTTCCTCCTGTGGGTTTTGTGTCTCTAGGCGACTCTGGGCTGCTGGGAGTTTTTTCCTCCTGTGGGTTTTGTGTCTCTAGGAGACTCTGGCCTGCTAGGAGTTTTTTCCTCCTGTGGGTTTTGTGTCTCTAGGGCACTCTATGCTGCTGGGAGTTTTTCCTCCTGTGGGTTTTGTGTCTCTAGGGGATTCTGGGCTGCTGGAGTTTTTTCCTTCTGTCGGTTTTGTGTGTCTAGGTGACTCTGGGCTGCTGGGAGTTTTTTCCTTCCGTGGGTTTTGTATCTCTAGGGCACTCTGGGCTGCTGGGAGTTTTTTCCTCCTGTGGGTTTTGTGTCTCTAGGCGACTCTGGGCTGCTGGGAGTTTTTTCCTCCTGTGGGTTTTGTGTCTCTAGGAGACTCTGGCCTGCTAGGAGTTTTTTCCTCCTGTGGGTTTTGTGTCTCTAGGGCACTCTATGCTGCTGGGAGTTTTTCCTCCTGTGGGTTTTGTGTCTCTAGGGGATTCTGGGCTGCTGGGAGTTTTTTCCTTCTGTCGGTTTTGTGTGTCTAGGTGACTCTGGGCTGCTGGGAGTTTTTTCCTTCCGTGGGTTTTGTATCTCTAGGGCACTCTGGGCTGCTGGGAGTTTTTTCCTCCTGTGGGTTTTGTGTCTCTAGGCGACTCTGGGCTGCTGGGAGTTTTTTCCTCCTGTGGGTTTTGTGTCTCTAGGAGACTCTGGCCTGCTAGGAGTTTTTTCCTCCTGTGGGTTTTGTGTCTCTAGGGCACTCTATGCTGCTGGGAGTTTTTCCTCCTGTGGGTTTTGTGTCTCTAGGGGATTCTGGGCTGCTGGGAGTTTTTTCCTTCTGTCGGTTTTGTGTGTCTAGGTGACTCTGGGCTGCTGGGAGTTTTTTCCTTCCGTGGGTTTTGTATCTCTAGGGCACTCTGGGCTGCTGGGAGTTTTTTCCTCCTGTGGGTTTTGTGTCTCTAGGCGACTCTGGGCTGCTGGGAGTTTTTTCCTCCTGTGGGTTTTGTGTCTCTAGGAGACTCTGGCCTGCTAGGAGTTTTTTCCTCCTGTGGGTTTTGTGTCTCTAGGGCACTCTATGCTGCTGGGAGTTTTTCCTCCTGTGGGTTTTGTGTCTCTAGGGGATTCTGGGCTGCTGGGAGTTTTTTCCTTCTGTCGGTTTTGTGTGTCTAGGTGACTCTGGGCTGCTGGGAGTTTTTTCCTTCCGTGGGTTTTGTATCTCTAGGGCACTCTGGGCTGCTGGGAGTTTTTTCCTCCTGTGGGTTTTGTGTCTCTAGGCGACTCTGGGCTGCTGGGAGTTTTTTCCTCCTGTGGGTTTTGTGTCTCTAGGAGACTCTGGCCTGCTAGGAGTTTTTTCCTCCTGTGGGTTTTGTGTCTCTAGGGCACTCTATGCTGCTGGGAGTTTTTCCTCCTGTGGGTTTTGTGTCTCTAGGGGATTCTGGGCTGCTGGGAGTTTTTTCCTTCTGTCGGTTTTGTGTGTCTAGGTGACTCTGGGCTGCTGGGAGTTTTTTCCTTCCGTGGGTTTTGTATCTCTAGGGCACTCTGGGCTGCTGGGAGTTTTTTCCTCCTGTGGGTTTTGTGTCTCTAGGCGACTCTGGGCTGCTGGGAGTTTTTTCCTCCTGTGGGTTTTGTGTCTCTAGGAGACTCTGGCCTGCTAGGAGTTTTTTCCTCCTGTGGGTTTTGTGTCTCTAGGGCACTCTATGCTGCTGGGAGTTTTTCCTCCTGTGGGTTTTGTGTCTCTAGGGGATTCTGGGCTGCTGGGAGTTTTTTCCTTCTGTCGGTTTTGTGTGTCTAGGTGACTCTGGGCTGCTGGGAGTTTTTTCCTTCCGTGGGTTTTGTATCTCTAGGGCACTCTGGGCTGCTGGGAGTTTTTTCCTCCTGTGGGTTTTGTGTCTCTAGGCGACTCTGGGCTGCTGGGAGTTTTTTCCTCCTGTGGGTTTTGTGTCTCTAGGAGACTCTGGCCTGCTAGGAGTTTTTTCCTCCTCCTGTGGGTTTTGTGTCTCTAGGGCACTCTATGCTGCTGGGAGTTTTTCCTCCTGTGGGTTTTGTGTCTCTAGGGGATTCTGGGCTGCTGGGAGTTTTTTCCTTCTGTCGGTTTTGTGTGTCTAGGTGACTCTGGGCTGCTGGGAGTTTTTTCCTTCCGTGGGTTTTGTATCTCTAGGGCACTCTGGGCTGCTGGGAGTTTTTTCCTCCTGTGGGTTTTGTGTCTCTAGGCGACTCTGGGCTGCTGGGAGTTTTTTCCTCCTGTGGGTTTTGTGTCTCTAGGAGACTCTGGCCTGCTAGGAGTTTTTTCCTCCTGTGGGTTTTGTGTCTCTAGGGCACTCTATGCTGCTGGGAGTTTTTCCTCCTGTGGGTTTTGTGTCTCTAGGGATTCTGGGCTGCTGGGAGTTTTTTCCTTCTGTCGGTTTTGTGTGTCTAGGTGACTCTGGGCTGCTGGGAGTTTTTTCCTTCCGTGGGTTTTGTATCTCTAGGGCACTCTGGGCTGCTGGGAGTTTTTTCCTCCTGTGGGTTTTGTGTCTCTAGGCGACTCTGGCTGCTGGGAGTTTTTTCCTCCTGTGGGTTTTGTGTCTCTAGGAGACTCTGGCCTGCTAGGAGTTTTTTCCTCCTGTGGGTTTTGTGTCTCTAGGGCACTCTATGCTGCTGGGAGTTTTTCCTCCTGTGGGTTTTGTGTCTCTAGGGGATTCTGGGCTGCTGGGAGTTTTTCCTTCTGTCGGTTTTGTGTGTCTAGGTGACTCTGGGCTGCTGGGAGTTTTTTCCTTCCGTGGGTTTTGTATCTCTAGGGCACTCTGGGCTGCTGGGAGTTTTTTCCTCCTGTGGGTTTTGTGTCTCTAGGCGACTCTGGGCTGCTGGGAGTTTTTTCCTCCTGTGGGTTTTGTGTCTCTAGGAGACTCTGGCCTGCTAGGAGTTTTTTCCTCCTGTGGGTTTTGTGTCTCTAGGGCACTCTATGCTGCTGGGAGTTTTTCCTCCTGTGGGTTTTGTGTCTCTAGGGGATTCTGGGCTGCTGGGAGTTTTTTCCTTCTGTCGGTTTTGTGTGTCTAGGTGACTCTGGGCTGCTGGGAGTTTTTTCCTTCCGTGGGTTTTGTATCTCTAGGGCACTCTGGGCTGCTGGGAGTTTTTTCCTCCTGTGGGTTTTGTGTCTCTAGGCGACTCTGGGCTGCTGGGAGTTTTTTCCTCCTGTGGGTTTTGTGTCTCTAGGAGACTCTGGCCTGCTAGGAGTTTTTTCCTCCTGTGGGTTTTGTGTCTCTAGGGCACTCTATGCTGCTGGGAGTTTTTCCTCCTGTGGGTTTTGTGTCTCTAGGGGATTCTGGGCTGCTGGGAGTTTTTTCCTTCTGTCGGTTTTGTGTGTCTAGGTGACTCTGGGCTGCTGGGAGTTTTTTCCTTCCGTGGGTTTTGTATCTCTAGGGCACTCTGGGCTGCTGGGAGTTTTTTCCTCCTGTGGGTTTTGTGTCTCTAGGCGACTCTGGGCTGCTGGGAGTTTTTTCCTCCTGTGGGTTTTGTGTCTCTAGGAGACTCTGGCCTGCTAGGAGTTTTTTCCTCCTGTGGGTTTTGTGTCTCTAGGGCACTCTATGCTGCTGGGAGTTTTTCCTCCTGTGGGTTTTGTGTCTCTAGGGGATTCTGGGCTGCTGGGAGTTTTTTCCTTCTGTCGGTTTTGTGTGTCTAGGTGACTCTGGGCTGCTGGGAGTTTTTTCCTTCCGTGGGTTTTGTATCTCTAGGGCACTCTGGGCTGCTGGGAGTTTTTTCCTCCTGTGGGTTTTGTGTCTCTAGGCGACTCTGGGCTGCTGGGAGTTTTTTCCTCCTGTGGGTTTTGTGTCTCTAGGAGACTCTGGCCTGCTAGGAGTTTTTTCCTCCTGTGGGTTTTGTGTCTCTAGGGCACTCTATGCTGCTGGGGAGTTTTTCCTCCTGTGGGTTTTGTGTCTCTAGGGGATTCTGGGCTGCTGGGAGTTTTTTCCTTCTGTCGGTTTTGTGTGTCTAGGTGACTCTGGGCTGCTGGGAGTTTTTTCCTTCCGTGGGTTTTGTATCTCTAGGGCACTCTGGGCTGCTGGGAGTTTTTTCCTCCTGTGGGTTTTGTGTCTCTAGGCGACTCTGGGCTGCTGGGAGTTTTTTCCTCCTGTGGGTTTTGTGTCTCTAGGAGACTCTGGCCTGCTAGGAGTTTTTTCCTCCTGTGGGTTTTGTGTCTCTAGGGCACTCTATGCTGCTGGGAGTTTTTCCTCCTGTGGGTTTTGTGTCTCTAGGGGATTCTGGGCTGCTGGGAGTTTTTTCCTTCTGTCGGTTTTGTGTGTCTAGGTGACTCTGGGCTGCTGGGAGTTTTTTCCTTCCGTGGGTTTTGTATCTCTAGGGCACTCTGGGCTGCTGGGAGTTTTTTCCTCCTGTGGGTTTTGTGTCTCTAGGCGACTCTGGGCTGCTGGGAGTTTTTTCCTCCTGTGGGTTTTGTGTCTCTAGGAGACTCTGGCCTGCTAGGAGTTTTTTCCTCCTGTGGGTTTTGTGTCTCTAGGGCACTCTATGCTGCTGGGAGTTTTTCCTCCTGTGGGTTTTGTGTCTCTAGGGGATTCTGGGCTGCTGGGAGTTTTTTCCTTCTGTCGGTTTTGTGTGTCTAGGTGACTCTGGGCTGCTGGGAGTTTTTTCCTTCCGTGGGTTTTGTATCTCTAGGGCACTCTGGGCTGCTGGGAGTTTTTTCCTCCTGTGGGTTTTGTGTCTCTAGGCGACTCTGGGCTGCTGGGAGTTTTTTCCTCCTGTGGGTTTTGTGTCTCTAGGAGACTCTGGCCTGCTAGGAGTTTTTTCCTCCTGTGGGTTTTGTGTCTCTAGGGCACTCTATGCTGCTGGGAGTTTTTCCTCCTGTGGGTTTTGTGTCTCTAGGGATTCTGGGCTGCTGGGAGTTTTTTCCTTCTGTCGGTTTTGTGTGTCTAGGTGACTCTGGGCTGCTGGGAGTTTTTTCCTTCCGTGGGTTTTGTATCTCTAGGGCACTCTGGGCTGCTGGGAGTTTTTTCCTCCTGTGGGTTTTGTGTCTCTAGGCGACTCTGGGCTGCTGGGAGTTTTTTCCTCCTGTGGGTTTTGTGTCTCTAGGAGACTCTGGCCTGCTAGGAGTTTTTTCCTCCTGTGGGTTTTGTGTCTCTAGGGCACTCTATGCTGCTGGGAGTTTTTCCTCCTGTGGGTTTTGTGTCTCTAGGGGATTCTGGGCTGCTGGGAGTTTTTTCCTTCTGTCGGTTTTGTGTGTCTAGGTGACTCTGGGCTGCTGGGAGTTTTTTCCTTCCGTGGGTTTTGTATCTCTAGGGCACTCTGGGCTGCTGGGAGTTTTTTCCTCCTGTGGGTTTTGTGTCTCTAGGCGACTCTGGGCTGCTGGGAGTTTTTTCCTCCTGTGGGTTTTGTGTCTCTAGGAGACTCTGGCCTGCTAGGAGTTTTTTCCTCCTGTGGGTTTTGTGTCTCTAGGGCACTCTATGCTGCTGGGAGTTTTTCCTCCTGTGGGTTTTGTGTCTCTAGGGGATTCTGGGCTGCTGGGAGTTTTTTCCTTCTGTCGGTTTTGTGTGTCTAGGTGACTCTGGGCTGCTGGGAGTTTTTTCCTTCCGTGGGTTTTGTATCTCTAGGGCACTCTGGGCTGCTGGGAGTTTTTTCCTCCTGTGGGTTTTGTGTCTCTAGGCGACTCTGGGCTGCTGGGAGTTTTTTCCTCCTGTGGGTTTTGTGTCTCTAGGAGACTCTGGCCTGCTAGGAGTTTTTTCCTCCTGTGGGTTTTGTGTCTCTAGGGCACTCTATGCTGCTGGGAGTTTTTCCTCCTGTGGGTTTTGTGTCTCTAGGGGATTCTGGGCTGCTGGGAGTTTTTTCCTTCTGTCGGTTTTGTGTGTCTAGGTGACTCTGGGCTGCTGGGAGTTTTTTCCTTCCGTGGGTTTTGTATCTCTAGGGCACTCTGGGCTGCTGGGAGTTTTTTCCTCCTGTGGGTTTTGTGTCTCTAGGCGACTCTGGGCTGCTGGGAGTTTTTTCCTCCTGTGGGTTTTGTGTCTCTAGGAGACTCTGGCCTGCTAGGAGTTTTTTCCTCCTGTGGGTTTTGTGTCTCTAGGGCACTCTATGCTGCTGGGAGTTTTTCCTCCTGTGGGTTTTGTGTCTCTAGGGGATTCTGGGCTGCTGGGAGTTTTTTCCTTCTGTCGGTTTTGTGTGTCTAGGTGACTCTGGGCTGCTGGGAGTTTTTTCCTTCCGTGGGTTTTGTATCTCTAGGGCACTCTGGGCTGCTGGGAGTTTTTTCCTCCTGTGGGTTTTGTGTCTCTAGGCGACTCTGGGCTGCTGGGAGTTTTTTCCTCCTGTGGGTTTTGTGTCTCTAGGAGACTCTGGCCTGCTAGGAGTTTTTTCCTCCTGTGGGTTTTGTGTCTCTAGGGCACTCTATGCTGCTGGGAGTTTTTCCTCCTGTGGGTTTTGTGTCTCTAGGGGATTCTGGGCTGCTGGGAGTTTTTTCCTTCTGTCGGTTTTGTGTGTCTAGGTGACTCTGGGCTGCTGGGAGTTTTTTCCTTCCGTGGGTTTTGTATCTCTAGGGCACTCTGGGCTGCTGGGAGTTTTTTCCTCCTGTGGGTTTTGTGTCTCTAGGCGACTCTGGGCTGCTGGGAGTTTTTTCCTCCTGTGGGTTTTGTGTCTCTAGGAGACTCTGGCCTGCTAGGAGTTTTTTCCTCCTGTGGGTTTTGTGTCTCTAGGGCACTCTATGCTGCTGGGAGTTTTTCCTCCTGTGGGTTTTGTGTCTCTAGGGGATTCTGGGCTGCTGGGAGTTTTTTCCTTCTGTCGGTTTTGTGTGTCTAGGTGACTCTGGGCTGCTGGGAGTTTTTTCCTTCCGTGGGTTTTGTATCTCTAGGGCACTCTGGGCTGCTGGGAGTTTTTTCCTCCTGTGGGTTTTGTGTCTCTAGGCGACTCTGGGCTGCTGGGAGTTTTTTCCTCCTGTGGGTTTTGTGTCTCTAGGAGACTCTGGCCTGCTAGGAGTTTTTTCCTCCTGTGGGTTTTGTGTCTCTAGGGCACTCTATGCTGCTGGGAGTTTTTCCTCCTGTGGGTTTTGTGTCTCTAGGGGATTCTGGGCTGCTGGGAGTTTTTTCCTTCTGTCGGTTTTGTGTGTCTAGGTGACTCTGGGCTGCTGGGAGTTTTTTCCTTCCGTGGGTTTTGTATCTCTAGGGCACTCTGGGCTGCTGGGAGTTTTTTCCTCCTGTGGGTTTTGTGTCTCTAGGCGACTCTGGGCTGCTGGGAGTTTTTTCCTCCTGTGGGTTTTGTGTCTCTAGGAGACTCTGGCCTGCTAGGAGTTTTTTCCTCCTGTGGGTTTTGTGTCTCTAGGGCACTCTATGCTGCTGGGAGTTTTTCCTCCTGTGGGTTTTGTGTCTCTAGGGGATTCTGGGCTGCTGGGAGTTTTTTCCTTCTGTCGGTTTTGTGTGTCTAGGTGACTCTGGGCTGCTGGGAGTTTTTTCCTTCCGTGGGTTTTGTATCTCTAGGGCACTCTGGGCTGCTGGGAGTTTTTTCCTCCTGTGGGTTTTGTGTCTCTAGGCGACTCTGGGCTGCTGGGAGTTTTTTCCTCCTGTGGGTTTTGTGTCTCTAGGAGACTCTGGCCTGCTAGGAGTTTTTTCCTCCTGTGGGTTTTGTGTCTCTAGGGCACTCTATGCTGCTGGGAGTTTTTCCTCCTGTGGGTTTTGTGTCTCTAGGGGATTCTGGGCTGCTGGGAGTTTTTTCCTTCTGTCGGTTTTGTGTGTCTAGGTGACTCTGGGCTGCTGGGAGTTTTTTCCTTCCGTGGGTTTTGTATCTCTAGGGCACTCTGGGCTGCTGGGAGTTTTTTCCTCCTGTGGGTTTTGTGTCTCTAGGCGACTCTGGGCTGCTGGGAGTTTTTTCCTCCTGTGGGTTTTGTGTCTCTAGGAGACTCTGGCCTGCTAGGAGTTTTTTCCTCCTGTGGGTTTTGTGTCTCTAGGGCACTCTATGCTGCTGGGAGTTTTTCCTCCTGTGGGTTTTGTGTCTCTAGGGGATTCTGGGCTGCTGGGAGTTTTTTCCTTCTGTCGGTTTTGTGTGTCTAGGTGACTCTGGGCTGCTGGGAGTTTTTTCCTTCCGTGGGTTTTGTATCTCTAGGGCACTCTGGGCTGCTGGGAGTTTTTTCCTCCTGTGGGTTTTGTGTCTCTAGGCGACTCTGGGCTGCTGGGAGTTTTTTCCTCCTGTGGGTTTTGTGTCTCTAGGAGACTCTGGCCTGCTAGGAGTTTTTTCCTCCTGTGGGTTTTGTGTCTCTAGGGCACTCTATGCTGCTGGGAGTTTTTCCTCCTGTGGGTTTTGTGTCTCTAGGGGATTCTGGGCTGCTGGGAGTTTTTTCCTTCTGTCGGTTTTGTGTGTCTAGGTGACTCTGGGCTGCTGGGAGTTTTTTCCTTCCGTGGGTTTTGTATCTCTAGGGCACTCTGGGCTGCTGGGAGTTTTTTCCTCCTGTGGGTTTTGTGTCTCTAGGCGACTCTGGGCTGCTGGGAGTTTTTTCCTCCTGTGGGTTTTGTGTCTCTAGGAGACTCTGGCCTGCTAGGAGTTTTTTCCTCCTGTGGGTTTTGTGTCTCTAGGGCACTCTATGCTGCTGGGAGTTTTTCCTCCTGTGGGTTTTGTGTCTCTAGGGGATTCTGGGCTGCTGGGAGTTTTTTCCTTCTGTCGGTTTTGTGTGTCTAGGTGACTCTGGGCTGCTGGGAGTTTTTTCCTTCCGTGGGTTTTGTATCTCTAGGGCACTCTGGGCTGCTGGGAGTTTTTTCCTCCTGTGGGTTTTGTGTCTCTAGGCGACTCTGGGCTGCTGGGAGTTTTTTCCTCCTGTGGGTTTTGTGTCTCTAGGAGACTCTGGCCTGCTAGGAGTTTTTTCCTCCTGTGGGTTTTGTGTCTCTAGGGCACTCTATGCTGCTGGGAGTTTTTCCTCCTGTGGGTTTTGTGTCTCTAGGGGATTCTGGGCTGCTGGGAGTTTTTTCCTTCTGTCGGTTTTGTGTGTCTAGGTGACTCTGGGCTGCTGGGAGTTTTTTCCTTCCGTGGGTTTTGTATCTCTAGGGCACTCTGGGCTGCTGGGAGTTTTTTCCTCCTGTGGGTTTTGTGTCTCTAGGCGACTCTGGGCTGCTGGGAGTTTTTTCCTCCTGTGGGTTTTGTGTCTCTAGGAGACTCTGGCCTGCTAGGAGTTTTTTCCTCCTGTGGGTTTTGTGTCTCTAGGGCACTCTATGCTGCTGGGAGTTTTTCCTCCTGTGGGTTTTGTGTCTCTAGGGGATTCTGGGCTGCTGGGAGTTTTTTCCTTCTGTCGGTTTTGTGTGTCTAGGTGACTCTGGGCTGCTGGGAGTTTTTTCCTTCCGTGGGTTTTGTATCTCTAGGGCACTCTGGGCTGCTGGGAGTTTTTTCCTCCTGTGGGTTTTGTGTCTCTAGGCGACTCTGGGCTGCTGGGAGTTTTTTCCTCCTGTGGGTTTTGTGTCTCTAGGCGACTCTGGGCTGCTGGGAGTTTTTTCCTCCTGTGGGTTTTGTGTCTCTAGGAGACTCTGGCCTGCTAGGAGTTTTTTCCTCCTGTGGGTTTTGTGTCTCTAGGGCACTCTATGCTGCTGGGAGTTTTTCCTCCTGTGGGTTTTGTGTCTCTAGGGGATTCTGGGCTGCTGGGAGTTTTTTCCTTCTGTCGGTTTTGTGTGTCTAGGTGACTCTGGGCTGCTGGGAGTTTTTTCCTTCCGTGGGTTTTGTATCTCTAGGGCACTCTGGGCTGCTGGGAGTTTTTTCCTCCTGTGGGTTTTGTGTCTCTAGGCGACTCTGGGCTGCTGGGAGTTTTTTCCTCCTGTGGGTTTTGTGTCTCTAGGAGACTCTGGCCTGCTAGGAGTTTTTTCCTCCTGTGGGTTTTGTGTCTCTAGGGCACTCTATGCTGCTGGGAGTTTTTCCTCCTGTGGGTTTTGTGTCTCTAGGGGATTCTGGGCTGCTGGGAGTTTTTTCCTTCTGTCGGTTTTGTGTGTCTAGGTGACTCTGGGCTGCTGGGAGTTTTTTCCTTCCGTGGGTTTTGTATCTCTAGGGCACTCTGGGCTGCTGGGAGTTTTTTCCTCCTGTGGGTTTTGTGTCTCTAGGCGACTCTGGGCTGCTGGGAGTTTTTTCCTCCTGTGGGTTTTGTGTCTCTAGGAGACTCTGGCCTGCTAGGAGTTTTTTCCTCCTGTGGGTTTTGTGTCTCTAGGGCACTCTATGCTGCTGGGAGTTTTTCCTCCTGTGGGTTTTGTGTCTCTAGGGGATTCTGGGCTGCTGGGAGTTTTTTCCTTCTGTCGGTTTTGTGTGTCTAGGTGACTCTGGGCTGCTGGGAGTTTTTTCCTTCCGTGGGTTTTGTATCTCTAGGGCACTCTGGGCTGCTGGGAGTTTTTTCCTCCTGTGGGTTTTGTGTCTCTAGGCGACTCTGGGCTGCTGGGAGTTTTTTCCTCCTGTGGGTTTTGTGTCTCTAGGAGACTCTGGCCTGCTAGGAGTTTTTTCCTCCTGTGGGTTTTGTGTCTCTAGGGCACTCTATGCTGCTGGGAGTTTTTCCTCCTGTGGGTTTTGTGTCTCTAGGGGATTCTGGGCTGCTGGGAGTTTTTTCCTTCTGTCGGTTTTGTGTGTCTAGGTGACTCTGGGCTGCTGGGAGTTTTTTCCTTCCGTGGGTTTTGTATCTCTAGGGCACTCTGGGCTGCTGGGAGTTTTTTCCTCCTGTGGGTTTTGTGTCTCTAGGCGACTCTGGGCTGCTGGGAGTTTTTTCCTCCTGTGGGTTTTGTGTCTCTAGGAGACTCTGGCCTGCTAGGAGTTTTTTCCTCCTGTGGGTTTTGTGTCTCTAGGGCACTCTATGCTGCTGGGAGTTTTTCCTCCTGTGGGTTTTGTGTCTCTAGGGGATTCTGGGCTGCTGGGAGTTTTTTCCTTCTGTCGGTTTTGTGTGTCTAGGTGACTCTGGGCTGCTGGGAGTTTTTTCCTTCCGTGGGTTTTGTATCTCTAGGGCACTCTGGGCTGCTGGGAGTTTTTTCCTCCTGTGGGTTTTGTGTCTCTAGGCGACTCTGGGCTGCTGGGAGTTTTTTCCTCCTGTGGGTTTTGTGTCTCTAGGAGACTCTGGCCTGCTAGGAGTTTTTTCCTCCTGTGGGTTTTGTGTCTCTAGGGCACTCTATGCTGCTGGGAGTTTTTCCTCCTGTGGGTTTTGTGTCTCTAGGGGATTCTGGGCTGCTGGGAGTTTTTTCCTTCTGTCGGTTTTGTGTGTCTAGGTGACTCTGGGCTGCTGGGAGTTTTTTCCTTCCGTGGGTTTTGTATCTCTAGGGCACTCTGGGCTGCTGGGAGTTTTTTCCTCCTGTGGGTTTTGTGTCTCTAGGCGACTCTGGGCTGCTGGGAGTTTTTTCCTCCTGTGGGTTTTGTGTCTCTAGGAGACTCTGGCCTGCTAGGAGTTTTTTCCTCCTGTGGGTTTTGTGTCTCTAGGGCACTCTATGCTGCTGGGAGTTTTTCCTCCTGTGGGTTTTGTGTCTCTAGGGGATTCTGGGCTGCTGGGAGTTTTTTCCTTCTGTCGGTTTTGTGTGTCTAGGTGACTCTGGGCTGCTGGGAGTTTTTTCCTTCCGTGGGTTTTGTATCTCTAGGGCACTCTGGGCTGCTGGGAGTTTTTTCCTCCTGTGGGTTTTGTGTCTCTAGGCGACTCTGGGCTGCTGGGAGTTTTTTCCTCCTGTGGGTTTTGTGTCTCTAGGAGACTCTGGCCTGCTAGGAGTTTTTTCCTCCTGTGGGTTTTGTGTCTCTAGGGCACTCTATGCTGCTGGGAGTTTTTCCTCCTGTGGGTTTTGTGTCTCTAGGGGATTCTGGGCTGCTGGGAGTTTTTTCCTTCTGTCGGTTTTGTGTGTCTAGGTGACTCTGGGCTGCTGGGAGTTTTTTCCTTCCGTGGGTTTTGTATCTCTAGGGCACTCTGGGCTGCTGGGAGTTTTTTCCTCCTGTGGGTTTTGTGTCTCTAGGCGACTCTGGGCTGCTGGGAGTTTTTTCCTCCTGTGGGTTTTGTGTCTCTAGGAGACTCTGGCCTGCTAGGAGTTTTTTCCTCCTGTGGGTTTTGTGTCTCTAGGGCACTCTATGCTGCTGGGAGTTTTTCCTCCTGTGGGTTTTGTGTCTCTAGGGGATTCTGGGCTGCTGGGAGTTTTTTCCTTCTGTCGGTTTTGTGTGTCTAGGTGACTCTGGGCTGCTGGGAGTTTTTTCCTTCCGTGGGTTTTGTATCTCTAGGGCACTCTGGGCTGCTGGGAGTTTTTTCCTCCTGTGGGTTTTGTGTCTCTAGGCGACTCTGGGCTGCTGGGAGTTTTTTCCTCCTGTGGGTTTTGTGTCTCTAGGAGACTCTGGCCTGCTAGGAGTTTTTTCCTCCTGTGGGTTTTGTGTCTCTAGGGCACTCTATGCTGCTGGGAGTTTTTCCTCCTGTGGGTTTTGTGTCTCTAGGGGATTCTGGGCTGCTGGGAGTTTTTTCCTTCTGTCGGTTTTGTGTGTCTAGGTGACTCTGGGCTGCTGGGAGTTTTTTCCTTCCGTGGGTTTTGTATCTCTAGGGCACTCTGGGCTGCTGGGAGTTTTTTCCTCCTGTGGGTTTTGTGTCTCTAGGCGACTCTGGGCTGCTGGGAGTTTTTTCCTCCTGTGGGTTTTGTGTCTCTAGGAGACTCTGGCCTGCTAGGAGTTTTTTCCTCCTGTGGGTTTTGTGTCTCTAGGGCACTCTATGCTGCTGGGAGTTTTTCCTCCTGTGGGTTTTGTGTCTCTAGGGGATTCTGGGCTGCTGGGAGTTTTTTCCTTCTGTCGGTTTTGTGTGTCTAGGTGACTCTGGGCTGCTGGGAGTTTTTTCCTTCCGTGGGTTTTGTATCTCTAGGGCACTCTGGGCTGCTGGGAGTTTTTTCCTCCTGTGGGTTTTGTGTCTCTAGGCGACTCTGGGCTGCTGGGAGTTTTTTCCTCCTGTGGGTTTTGTGTCTCTAGGAGACTCTGGCCTGCTAGGAGTTTTTTCCTCCTGTGGGTTTTGTGTCTCTAGGGCACTCTATGCTGCTGGGAGTTTTTCCTCCTGTGGGTTTTGTGTCTCTAGGGGATTCTGGGCTGCTGGGAGTTTTTTCCTTCTGTCGGTTTTGTGTGTCTAGGTGACTCTGGGCTGCTGGGAGTTTTTTCCTTCCGTGGGTTTTGTATCTCTAGGGCACTCTGGGCTGCTGGGAGTTTTTTCCTCCTGTGGGTTTTGTGTCTCTAGGCGACTCTGGGCTGCTGGGAGTTTTTTCCTCCTGTGGGTTTTGTGTCTCTAGGAGACTCTGGCCTGCTAGGAGTTTTTTCCTCCTGTGGGTTTTGTGTCTCTAGGGCACTCTATGCTGCTGGGAGTTTTTCCTCCTGTGGGTTTTGTGTCTCTAGGGGATTCTGGGCTGCTGGGAGTTTTTTCCTTCTGTCGGTTTTGTGTGTCTAGGTGACTCTGGGCTGCTGGGAGTTTTTTCCTTCCGTGGGTTTTGTATCTCTAGGGCACTCTGGGCTGCTGGGAGTTTTTTCCTCCTGTGGGTTTTGTGTCTCTAGGCGACTCTGGGCTGCTGGGAGTTTTTTCCTCCTGTGGGTTTTGTGTCTCTAGGAGACTCTGGCCTGCTAGGAGTTTTTTCCTCCTGTGGGTTTTGTGTCTCTAGGGCACTCTATGCTGCTGGGAGTTTTTCCTCCTGTGGGTTTTGTGTCTCTAGGGGATTCTGGGCTGCTGGGAGTTTTTTCCTTCTGTCGGTTTTGTGTGTCTAGGTGACTCTGGGCTGCTGGGAGTTTTTTCCTTCCGTGGGTTTTGTATCTCTAGGGCACTCTGGGCTGCTGGGAGTTTTTTCCTCCTGTGGGTTTTGTGTCTCTAGGCGACTCTGGGCTGCTGGGAGTTTTTTCCTCCTGTGGGTTTTGTGTCTCTAGGAGACTCTGGCCTGCTAGGAGTTTTTTCCTCCTGTGGGTTTTGTGTCTCTAGGGCACTCTATGCTGCTGGGAGTTTCAGGTTTGTTTTTTTCTAGAACGGCTACTTTCTTTAGCTGGGGGACTTTGAATTTGGACTGTTTTTGACGCTGTGTGACTCTACACTGTTCTGAGATTCCATAGCTCTAACTTGGCTGTGTTGTCTGATTTGTTCTCACTTGGCCTGCTCAGTTTTGGGCGTTTTTTATAATTGGGAAGACTGATTGCTTGTTTTTTAGTGATTTTGATGTACACCTCCCTGTCACTTTTAATGATTTTTGACTTTTTCTCTGTTTTTGACTTTTTTCGACTTTTTTCACCTGATATCTAGCGAAAACTAGTTTTATAGTCTAATTGCCAAATTTAGTGTCTCTATGACCTTTCCTTCATATAGAAGATTTGGAGATGTCACTTTTTTGGGGCTCTTTTTTGACCCCTTTACTGGGGACTTTTGGTTCTTTTTTTCTTATCAGATCTTTATCTGGCTTTCTATCTTCATGTGGATGTCTTCATTTCTCTTCTAAGTGGGTCTGTTCATTTTTGGTGAATTTTTGGAAATGTCGCCTTTTCTGACTCTTTTTTTTCCAACACTTCCCATAGGTTTAACATGGGAAACTTTACTGACTCGTTCTCACTGGGCCTGCTCAGTTTGGGGCGTTTTTTATAATTCGGACCACTGATTCCTGTCTTATACTTTATACTTGAAGGGTGGAGAGTGTCTTTTTGACCTTTTTTTGCCTTTTTTGGTTTCTCAGAGGTCCGATTGCGTTTTTGACACTTTTTCCTGAATAACTCGAAAACTATGCATTTTTTAGCTGTTTTGACTTTTCCAGTGGCTTTATCACGTTGGAATACATACGACTAGGTCTTTGAAGCGTTCATTTTGGACAATTAGAACGGATTTTATGACTGTTTTTGTTTTCCCATAGCGTTAACATTATTGCGACTACAGGATAGAACTTAGTTTAACATTAGGTCTATGGAGCATACGTCTTTTAACATGGCTAAACTTTACTGATTCGTTCTCACTTGGCCTGCTCAGTTCTGGGGCGTTTTTAATAATTCGGACGACTGATTCATGTTCCATGGGGATGTCTCTTCATACCAGAGGGGTCATTTGTAGAGATTTGGGTCTTTTTGTCTTCTCTCAGGTCCGATTGCGTTTTTGCCACTTTTTGGCTAATACCTCTAGAATGGGTCACTTTTTCGTGATTTTGACGATGGATTCGGGTTCCTTAAGGTGGATTACATGGGTATAGCTCTTTAAACCTTCCATTTTTGTCTCTTAGAACCGATTTTATAGCGAATTTCACCATTTTATGGATTTTGCCTGTTTTTGGCCTGTGACGTCATCTCTGCACAGTGATCGATTTGAACTTTGCTTATCACGTTGTGCGTTCTTGTACTCTGTGTCGTTCTATCAACTTTTTTCTCGCTGTTTGTCGATTTTTCTATTTTTGGTGAATTTTTGAATATTTTAGCTTTTCGACAGTTTTTAAGTCTGATTCTCCATAGGTTAACATGGGGAAACTTTACTGATTCGTTCTCACTTGGCCTGCTCAGTTTCGGGGCGTTTTTTATAATTCGGACGACTGATTCCTGTCTTATACTTTATACTTCAGGGGTATAGAGTGTCTTTTTGACGTTTTTTGCGCTTTTTGCTTTCTCTCAGGTCCGATTGCTTTTTTGACACTTTTTGCTTTATAACTCGAAAAGTATGCATTTTTTTGCTGTTTTGACTTTTGCAATGGCTTTATCACGTGGAAATACATATATCTAGGTCTTTGAAGAGTGGATTTATCTTTATTAGAACGGATTTTATAGGCGTTTTTGTTTTCCCATAGCGTTAACATTATTGCGACTACAGGATAGAACTTCATTTAACATTAAGTCTATGGGGAGAGCTCTGTCTGTCAGTTACCTGCAAAACCAGGGTTTGGAGATTGGGAGATTATTTCAAATTCCTATATCTCCTTTGTTTTTGGACTTTTTTTGACTTTGTTTTTTCCAGTGTCTTTTCGGGTCCCTCAAGGTCACTTTGATCAGTTTTTTTTCACCCTGGGGGGTCTCTTTTCTTTGCTATTTCACTGCAACTTTGAGGCTTTTTAACCCTACCTTAGAAGGGACTTTTTGTGACTTTTTTTTGATCAGATCTTAGTCAGACTCATCCCCTTTCTGTTGATGTGCTTTTTGACTCTCTAACTCCTTTTTTTGATTTTTGGTGATTTTTGGAATATTTTGTGTTTTGGAGCTTTTTAGGCTTAGGATTCTCATAGGATAACATGGGGTTTCTTTACTGATACGTTCTTACTTGGCCTGCTCAGTTTGGGGCGTTTTAAATAATTCGGACCACTGATTCATGTTAGAGGGGTTTGTGTCATTATACTGGATGGGTCATTTTCAACGATTTGGGCTTTTTTGTCCTCTCTGAGGTCCGATTGAGTTTTTGTCACTTTTTCTTGAATAACTCTAGAACGGGTCACTTTTTGCCGGTTTTGACGACGGAATCGGGTTCCCTGAGGTGGATTACGTGGGTGTAGCTTTTTAAACTGTCCATTTTTCTCTTCTAGAACGGATTTTATAGCGATTTTCAGTTTTTCATTGATTTTAGGCATTTTACGCTTGTGACGTCATGTCTGCATAGTGGTCGGTTTTAACTTTGCTTATCACATTGTGCGTTCTTGTACTCTGAGTCGTTCTATCAACTTTTTTCTCACCTTTTCTCCATTTTTCCATTTTTGGCGAATTTTTTACTGCTTTAGGGGACTTTGGGCTGCTGGAAGTTTTTTCCTCTCGTGGGTTTTGTTGCTTTGGGCTGCTGGAAGGTTTTCCCTCTCTGGGTTTTGTTGCTTTGGGGGACTTTGGGCTGCTGGAAGGTTTTTCCCTCTCTGGGTTTTGTTGCTTTGGGCTGCTGGAAGGTTTTTTCTTCTCTGGGTTTTGTAGCTTTGGGGGACTTTGGGCTGCTGGAAGGTTTTCCCTCTCTGGGTTTTGTGTCTCTAGGGGACTCTGGCCTGCTAGGAGTTTTTTCCTCCTGTGGGTTTTATGTCTCTAGGGCACTCTATGCTGCTGGGAGTTTCAGGTTTGTTTTTTTCTAGAACGGCTACTTTCTTTAGCTGGGGGACTTTGAATTTGGACTGTTTTTGACGCTGTGTGACTCTACACTGTTCTGAGATTCCATAGCTCTAACTTGGCTGTGTTGTCTGATTTGTTCTCACTTGGCCTGCTCAGTTTTGGGCGTTTTTTATAATTGGGAAGACTGATTGCTTGTTTTTTAGTGATTTTGATGTACACCTCCCTGTCACTTTTAATGATTTTTGACTTTTTCTCTGTTTTTGACTTTTTTCGACTTTTTTCACCTGATATCTAGCGAAAACTAGTTTTATAGTCTAATTGCCAAATTTAGTGTCTCTATGACCTTTCCTTCATATAGAAGATTTGGAGATGTCACTTTTTTGGGGCTCTTTTTTGACCCCTTTACTGGGGACTTTTGGTTCTTTTTTTCTTATCAGATCTTTATCTGGCTTTCTATCTTCATGTGGATGTCTTCATTTCTCTTCTAAGTGGGTCTGTTCATTTTTGGTGAATTTTTGGAAATGTCGCCTTTTCTGACTCTTTTTTTTCCAACACTTCCCATAGGTTTAACATGGGAAACTTTACTGACTCGTTCTCACTGGGCCTGCTCAGTTTGGGGCGTTTTTTATAATTCGGACCACTGATTCCTGTCTTATACTTTATACTTGAAGGGTGGAGAGTGTCTTTTTGACCTTTTTTTGCCTTTTTTGGTTTCTCAGAGGTCCGATTGCGTTTTTGACACTTTTTCCTGAATAACTCGAAAACTATGCATTTTTTAGCTGTTTTGACTTTTCCAGTGGCTTTATCACGTTGGAATACATACGACTAGGTCTTTGAAGCGTTCATTTTGGACAATTAGAACGGATTTTATGACTGTTTTTGTTTTCCCATAGCGTTAACATTATTGCGACTACAGGATAGAACTTAGTTTAACATTAGGTCTATGGAGCATACGTCTTTTAACATGGCTAAACTTTACTGATTCGTTCTCACTTGGCCTGCTCAGTTCTGGGGCGTTTTTAATAATTCGGACGACTGATTCATGTTCCATGGGGATGTCTCTTCATACCAGAGGGGTCATTTGTAGAGATTTGGGTCTTTTTGTCTTCTCTCAGGTCCGATTGCGTTTTTGCCACTTTTTGGCTAATACCTCTAGAATGGGTCACTTTTTCGTGATTTTGACGATGGATTCGGGTTCCTTAAGGTGGATTACATGGGTATAGCTCTTTAAACCTTCCATTTTTGTCTCTTAGAACCGATTTTATAGCGAATTTCACCATTTTATGGATTTTGCCTGTTTTTGGCCTGTGACGTCATCTCTGCACAGTGATCGATTTGAACTTTGCTTATCACGTTGTGCGTTCTTGTACTCTGTGTCGTTCTATCAACTTTTTTCTCGCTGTTTGTCGATTTTTCTATTTTTGGTGAATTTTTGAATATTTTAGCTTTTCGACAGTTTTTAAGTCTGATTCTCCATAGGTTAACATGGGGAAACTTTACTGATTCGTTCTCACTTGGCCTGCTCAGTTTCGGGGCGTTTTTTATAATTCGGACGACTGATTCCTGTCTTATACTTTATACTTCAGGGGTATAGAGTGTCTTTTTGACGTTTTTTGCGCTTTTTGCTTTCTCTCAGGTCCGATTGCTTTTTTGACACTTTTTGCTTTATAACTCGAAAAGTATGCATTTTTTTGCTGTTTTGACTTTTGCAATGGCTTTATCACGTGGAAATACATATATCTAGGTCTTTGAAGAGTGGATTTATCTTTATTAGAACGGATTTTATAGGCGTTTTTGTTTTCCCATAGCGTTAACATTATTGCGACTACAGGATAGAACTTCATTTAACATTAAGTCTATGGGGAGAGCTCTGTCTGTCAGTTACCTGCAAAACCAGGGTTTGGAGATTGGGAGATTATTTCAAATTCCTATATCTCCTTTGTTTTTGGACTTTTTTTGACTTTGTTTTTTCCAGTGTCTTTTCGGGTCCCTCAAGGTCACTTTGATCAGTTTTTTTTCACCCTGGGGGGTCTCTTTTCTTTGCTATTTCACTGCAACTTTGAGGCTTTTTAACCCTACCTTAGAAGGGACTTTTTGTGACTTTTTTTTGATCAGATCTTAGTCAGACTCATCCCCTTTCTGTTGATGTGCTTTTTGACTCTCTAACTCCTTTTTTTGATTTTTGGTGATTTTTGGAATATTTTGTGTTTTGGAGCTTTTTAGGCTTAGGATTCTCATAGGATAACATGGGGTTTCTTTACTGATACGTTCTTACTTGGCCTGCTCAGTTTGGGGCGTTTTAAATAATTCGGACCACTGATTCATGTTAGAGGGGTTTGTGTCATTATACTGGATGGGTCATTTTCAACGATTTGGGCTTTTTTGTCCTCTCTGAGGTCCGATTGAGTTTTTGTCACTTTTTCTTGAATAACTCTAGAACGGGTCACTTTTTGCCGGTTTTGACGACGGAATCGGGTTCCCTGAGGTGGATTACGTGGGTGTAGCTTTTTAAACTGTCCATTTTTCTCTTCTAGAACGGATTTTATAGCGATTTTCAGTTTTTCATTGATTTTAGGCATTTTACGCTTGTGACGTCATGTCTGCATAGTGGTCGGTTTTAACTTTGCTTATCACATTGTGCGTTCTTGTACTCTGAGTCGTTCTATCAACTTTTTTCTCACCTTTTCTCCATTTTTCCATTTTTGGCGAATTTTTTACTGCTTTAGGGGACTTTGGGCTGCTGGAAGTTTTTTCCTCTCGTGGGTTTTGTTGCTTTGGGCTGCTGGAAGGTTTTCCCTCTCTGGGTTTTGTTGCTTTGGGGGACTTTGGGCTGCTGGAAGGTTTTTCCCTCTCTGGGTTTTGTTGCTTTGGGCTGCTGGAAGGTTTTTTCTTCTCTGGGTTTTGTAGCTTTGGGGGACTTTGGGCTGCTGGAAGGTTTTCCCTCTCTGGGTTTTGTGTCTCTAGGGGACTCTGGCCTGCTAGGAGTTTTTTCCTCCTGTGGGTTTTATGTCTCTAGGGCACTCTATGCTGCTGGGAGTTTCAGGTTTGTTTTTTTCTAGAACGGCTACTTTCTTTAGCTGGGGGACTTTGAATTTGGACTGTTTTTGACGCTGTGTGACTCTACACTGTTCTGAGATTCCATAGCTCTAACTTGGCTGTGTTGTCTGATTTGTTCTCACTTGGCCTGCTCAGTTTTGGGCGTTTTTTATAATTGGGAAGACTGATTGCTTGTTTTTTAGTGATTTTGATGTACACCTCCCTGTCACTTTTAATGATTTTTGACTTTTTCTCTGTTTTTGACTTTTTTCGACTTTTTTCACCTGATATCTAGCGAAAACTAGTTTTATAGTCTAATTGCCAAATTTAGTGTCTCTATGACCTTTCCTTCATATAGAAGATTTGGAGATGTCACTTTTTTGGGGCTCTTTTTTGACCCCTTTACTGGGGACTTTTGGTTCTTTTTTTCTTATCAGATCTTTATCTGGCTTTCTATCTTCATGTGGATGTCTTCATTTCTCTTCTAAGTGGGTCTGTTCATTTTTGGTGAATTTTTGGAAATGTCGCCTTTTCTGACTCTTTTTTTTCCAACACTTCCCATAGGTTTAACATGGGAAACTTTACTGACTCGTTCTCACTGGGCCTGCTCAGTTTGGGGCGTTTTTTATAATTCGGACCACTGATTCCTGTCTTATACTTTATACTTGAAGGGTGGAGAGTGTCTTTTTGACCTTTTTTTGCCTTTTTTGGTTTCTCAGAGGTCCGATTGCGTTTTTGACACTTTTTCCTGAATAACTCGAAAACTATGCATTTTTTAGCTGTTTTGACTTTTCCAGTGGCTTTATCACGTTGGAATACATACGACTAGGTCTTTGAAGCGTTCATTTTGGACAATTAGAACGGATTTTATGACTGTTTTTGTTTTCCCATAGCGTTAACATTATTGCGACTACAGGATAGAACTTAGTTTAACATTAGGTCTATGGAGCATACGTCTTTTAACATGGCTAAACTTTACTGATTCGTTCTCACTTGGCCTGCTCAGTTCTGGGGCGTTTTTAATAATTCGGACGACTGATTCATGTTCCATGGGGATGTCTCTTCATACCAGAGGGGTCATTTGTAGAGATTTGGGTCTTTTTGTCTTCTCTCAGGTCCGATTGCGTTTTTGCCACTTTTTGGCTAATACCTCTAGAATGGGTCACTTTTTCGTGATTTTGACGATGGATTCGGGTTCCTTAAGGTGGATTACATGGGTATAGCTCTTTAAACCTTCCATTTTTGTCTCTTAGAACCGATTTTATAGCGAATTTCACCATTTTATGGATTTTGCCTGTTTTTGGCCTGTGACGTCATCTCTGCACAGTGATCGATTTGAACTTTGCTTATCACGTTGTGCGTTCTTGTACTCTGTGTCGTTCTATCAACTTTTTTCTCGCTGTTTGTCGATTTTTCTATTTTTGGTGAATTTTTGAATATTTTAGCTTTTCGACAGTTTTTAAGTCTGATTCTCCATAGGTTAACATGGGGAAACTTTACTGATTCGTTCTCACTTGGCCTGCTCAGTTTCGGGGCGTTTTTTATAATTCGGACGACTGATTCCTGTCTTATACTTTATACTTCAGGGGTATAGAGTGTCTTTTTGACGTTTTTTGCGCTTTTTGCTTTCTCTCAGGTCCGATTGCTTTTTTGACACTTTTTGCTTTATAACTCGAAAAGTATGCATTTTTTTGCTGTTTTGACTTTTGCAATGGCTTTATCACGTGGAAATACATATATCTAGGTCTTTGAAGAGTGGATTTATCTTTATTAGAACGGATTTTATAGGCGTTTTTGTTTTCCCATAGCGTTAACATTATTGCGACTACAGGATAGAACTTCATTTAACATTAAGTCTATGGGGAGAGCTCTGTCTGTCAGTTACCTGCAAAACCAGGGTTTGGAGATTGGGAGATTATTTCAAATTCCTATATCTCCTTTGTTTTTGGACTTTTTTTGACTTTGTTTTTTCCAGTGTCTTTTCGGGTCCCTCAAGGTCACTTTGATCAGTTTTTTTTCACCCTGGGGGGTCTCTTTTCTTTGCTATTTCACTGCAACTTTGAGGCTTTTTAACCCTACCTTAGAAGGGACTTTTTGTGACTTTTTTTTGATCAGATCTTAGTCAGACTCATCCCCTTTCTGTTGATGTGCTTTTTGACTCTCTAACTCCTTTTTTTGATTTTTGGTGATTTTTGGAATATTTTGTGTTTTGGAGCTTTTTAGGCTTAGGATTCTCATAGGATAACATGGGGTTTCTTTACTGATACGTTCTTACTTGGCCTGCTCAGTTTGGGGCGTTTTAAATAATTCGGACCACTGATTCATGTTAGAGGGGTTTGTGTCATTATACTGGATGGGTCATTTTCAACGATTTGGGCTTTTTTGTCCTCTCTGAGGTCCGATTGAGTTTTTGTCACTTTTTCTTGAATAACTCTAGAACGGGTCACTTTTTGCCGGTTTTGACGACGGAATCGGGTTCCCTGAGGTGGATTACGTGGGTGTAGCTTTTTAAACTGTCCATTTTTCTCTTCTAGAACGGATTTTATAGCGATTTTCAGTTTTTCATTGATTTTAGGCATTTTACGCTTGTGACGTCATGTCTGCATAGTGGTCGGTTTTAACTTTGCTTATCACATTGTGCGTTCTTGTACTCTGAGTCGTTCTATCAACTTTTTTCTCACCTTTTCTCCATTTTTCCATTTTTGGCGAATTTTTTACTGCTTTAGGGGACTTTGGGCTGCTGGAAGTTTTTTCCTCTCGTGGGTTTTGTTGCTTTGGGCTGCTGGAAGGTTTTCCCTCTCTGGGTTTTGTTGCTTTGGGGGACTTTGGGCTGCTGGAAGGTTTTTCCCTCTCTGGGTTTTGTTGCTTTGGGCTGCTGGAAGGTTTTTTCTTCTCTGGGTTTTGTAGCTTTGGGGGACTTTGGGCTGCTGGAAGGTTTTCCCTCTCTGGGTTTTGTGTCTCTAGGGGACTCTGGCCTGCTAGGAGTTTTTTCCTCCTGTGGGTTTTATGTCTCTAGGGCACTCTATGCTGCTGGGAGTTTCAGGTTTGTTTTTTTCTAGAACGGCTACTTTCTTTAGCTGGGGGACTTTGAATTTGGACTGTTTTTGACGCTGTGTGACTCTACACTGTTCTGAGATTCCATAGCTCTAACT
This sequence comes from Ryuthela nishihirai, assembly GCA_038380435.1. Lineage (NCBI taxonomy): Eukaryota > Metazoa > Arthropoda > Arachnida > Araneae > Heptathelidae > Ryuthela > Ryuthela nishihirai. The sequence goes on from JAWZYU010000907.1 coordinate 25,154, forward strand.
TGGCTGTGTTGTCTGATTTGTTCTCACTTGGCCTGCTCAGTTTTGGGCGTTTTTTATAATTGGGAAGACTGATTGCTTGTTTTTTAGTGATTTTGATGTACACCTCCCTGTCACTTTTAATGATTTTTGACTTTTTCTCTGTTTTTGACTTTTTTCGACTTTTTTCACCTGATATCTAGCGAAAACTAGTTTTATAGTCTAATTGCCAAATTTAGTGTCTCTATGACCTTTCCTTCATATAGAAGATTTGGAGATGTCACTTTTTTGGGGCTCTTTTTTGACCCCTTTACTGGGGACTTTTGGTTCTTTTTTTCTTATCAGATCTTTATCTGGCTTTCTATCTTCATGTGGATGTCTTCATTTCTCTTCTAAGTGGGTCTGTTCATTTTTGGTGAATTTTTGGAAATGTCGCCTTTTCTGACTCTTTTTTTTCCAACACTTCCCATAGGTTTAACATGGGAAACTTTACTGACTCGTTCTCACTGGGCCTGCTCAGTTTGGGGCGTTTTTTATAATTCGGACCACTGATTCCTGTCTTATACTTTATACTTGAAGGGTGGAGAGTGTCTTTTTGACCTTTTTTTGCCTTTTTTGGTTTCTCAGAGGTCCGATTGCGTTTTTGACACTTTTTCCTGAATAACTCGAAAACTATGCATTTTTTAGCTGTTTTGACTTTTCCAGTGGCTTTATCACGTTGGAATACATACGACTAGGTCTTTGAAGCGTTCATTTTGGACAATTAGAACGGATTTTATGACTGTTTTTGTTTTCCCATAGCGTTAACATTATTGCGACTACAGGATAGAACTTAGTTTAACATTAGGTCTATGGAGCATACGTCTTTTAACATGGCTAAACTTTACTGATTCGTTCTCACTTGGCCTGCTCAGTTCTGGGGCGTTTTTAATAATTCGGACGACTGATTCATGTTCCATGGGGATGTCTCTTCATACCAGAGGGGTCATTTGTAGAGATTTGGGTCTTTTTGTCTTCTCTCAGGTCCGATTGCGTTTTTGCCACTTTTTGGCTAATACCTCTAGAATGGGTCACTTTTTCGTGATTTTGACGATGGATTCGGGTTCCTTAAGGTGGATTACATGGGTATAGCTCTTTAAACCTTCCATTTTTGTCTCTTAGAACCGATTTTATAGCGAATTTCACCATTTTATGGATTTTGCCTGTTTTTGGCCTGTGACGTCATCTCTGCACAGTGATCGATTTGAACTTTGCTTATCACGTTGTGCGTTCTTGTACTCTGTGTCGTTCTATCAACTTTTTTCTCGCTGTTTGTCGATTTTTCTATTTTTGGTGAATTTTTGAATATTTTAGCTTTTCGACAGTTTTTAAGTCTGATTCTCCATAGGTTAACATGGGGAAACTTTACTGATTCGTTCTCACTTGGCCTGCTCAGTTTCGGGGCGTTTTTTATAATTCGGACGACTGATTCCTGTCTTATACTTTATACTTCAGGGGTATAGAGTGTCTTTTTGACGTTTTTTGCGCTTTTTGCTTTCTCTCAGGTCCGATTGCTTTTTTGACACTTTTTGCTTTATAACTCGAAAAGTATGCATTTTTTTGCTGTTTTGACTTTTGCAATGGCTTTATCACGTGGAAATACATATATCTAGGTCTTTGAAGAGTGGATTTATCTTTATTAGAACGGATTTTATAGGCGTTTTTGTTTTCCCATAGCGTTAACATTATTGCGACTACAGGATAGAACTTCATTTAACATTAAGTCTATGGGGAGAGCTCTGTCTGTCAGTTACCTGCAAAACCAGGGTTTGGAGATTGGGAGATTATTTCAAATTCCTATATCTCCTTTGTTTTTGGACTTTTTTTGACTTTGTTTTTTCCAGTGTCTTTTCGGGTCCCTCAAGGTCACTTTGATCAGTTTTTTTTCACCCTGGGGGGTCTCTTTTCTTTGCTATTTCACTGCAACTTTGAGGCTTTTTAACCCTACCTTAGAAGGGACTTTTTGTGACTTTTTTTTGATCAGATCTTAGTCAGACTCATCCCCTTTCTGTTGATGTGCTTTTTGACTCTCTAACTCCTTTTTTTGATTTTTGGTGATTTTTGGAATATTTTGTGTTTTGGAGCTTTTTAGGCTTAGGATTCTCATAGGATAACATGGGGTTTCTTTACTGATACGTTCTTACTTGGCCTGCTCAGTTTGGGGCGTTTTAAATAATTCGGACCACTGATTCATGTTAGAGGGGTTTGTGTCATTATACTGGATGGGTCATTTTCAACGATTTGGGCTTTTTTGTCCTCTCTGAGGTCCGATTGAGTTTTTGTCACTTTTTCTTGAATAACTCTAGAACGGGTCACTTTTTGCCGGTTTTGACGACGGAATCGGGTTCCCTGAGGTGGATTACGTGGGTGTAGCTTTTTAAACTGTCCATTTTTCTCTTCTAGAACGGATTTTATAGCGATTTTCAGTTTTTCATTGATTTTAGGCATTTTACGCTTGTGACGTCATGTCTGCATAGTGGTCGGTTTTAACTTTGCTTATCACATTGTGCGTTCTTGTACTCTGAGTCGTTCTATCAACTTTTTTCTCACCTTTTCTCCATTTTTCCATTTTTGGCGAATTTTTTACTGCTTTAGGGGACTTTGGGCTGCTGGAAGTTTTTTCCTCTCGTGGGTTTTGTTGCTTTGGGCTGCTGGAAGGTTTTCCCTCTCTGGGTTTTGTTGCTTTGGGGGACTTTGGGCTGCTGGAAGGTTTTTCCCTCTCTGGGTTTTGTTGCTTTGGGCTGCTGGAAGGTTTTTTCTTCTCTGGGTTTTGTAGCTTTGGGGGACTTTGGGCTGCTGGAAGGTTTTCCCTCTCTGGGTTTTGTGTCTCTAGGGGACTCTGGCCTGCTAGGAGTTTTTTCCTCCTGTGGGTTTTATGTCTCTAGGGCACTCTATGCTGCTGGGAGTTTCAGGTTTGTTTTTTTCTAGAACGGCTACTTTCTTTAGCTGGGGGACTTTGAATTTGGACTGTTTTTGACGCTGTGTGACTCTACACTGTTCTGAGATTCCATAGCTCTAACTTGGCTGTGTTGTCTGATTTGTTCTCACTTGGCCTGCTCAGTTTTGGGCGTTTTTTATAATTGGGAAGACTGATTGCTTGTTTTTTAGTGATTTTGATGTACACCTCCCTGTCACTTTTAATGATTTTTGACTTTTTCTCTGTTTTTGACTTTTTTCGACTTTTTTCACCTGATATCTAGCGAAAACTAGTTTTATAGTCTAATTGCCAAATTTAGTGTCTCTATGACCTTTCCTTCATATAGAAGATTTGGAGATGTCACTTTTTTGGGGCTCTTTTTTGACCCCTTTACTGGGGACTTTTGGTTCTTTTTTTCTTATCAGATCTTTATCTGGCTTTCTATCTTCATGTGGATGTCTTCATTTCTCTTCTAAGTGGGTCTGTTCATTTTTGGTGAATTTTTGGAAATGTCGCCTTTTCTGACTCTTTTTTTTCCAACACTTCCCATAGGTTTAACATGGGAAACTTTACTGACTCGTTCTCACTGGGCCTGCTCAGTTTGGGGCGTTTTTTATAATTCGGACCACTGATTCCTGTCTTATACTTTATACTTGAAGGGTGGAGAGTGTCTTTTTGACCTTTTTTTGCCTTTTTTGGTTTCTCAGAGGTCCGATTGCGTTTTTGACACTTTTTCCTGAATAACTCGAAAACTATGCATTTTTTAGCTGTTTTGACTTTTCCAGTGGCTTTATCACGTTGGAATACATACGACTAGGTCTTTGAAGCGTTCATTTTGGACAATTAGAACGGATTTTATGACTGTTTTTGTTTTCCCATAGCGTTAACATTATTGCGACTACAGGATAGAACTTAGTTTAACATTAGGTCTATGGAGCATACGTCTTTTAACATGGCTAAACTTTACTGATTCGTTCTCACTTGGCCTGCTCAGTTCTGGGGCGTTTTTAATAATTCGGACGACTGATTCATGTTCCATGGGGATGTCTCTTCATACCAGAGGGGTCATTTGTAGAGATTTGGGTCTTTTTGTCTTCTCTCAGGTCCGATTGCGTTTTTGCCACTTTTTGGCTAATACCTCTAGAATGGGTCACTTTTTCGTGATTTTGACGATGGATTCGGGTTCCTTAAGGTGGATTACATGGGTATAGCTCTTTAAACCTTCCATTTTTGTCTCTTAGAACCGATTTTATAGCGAATTTCACCATTTTATGGATTTTGCCTGTTTTTGGCCTGTGACGTCATCTCTGCACAGTGATCGATTTGAACTTTGCTTATCACGTTGTGCGTTCTTGTACTCTGTGTCGTTCTATCAACTTTTTTCTCGCTGTTTGTCGATTTTTCTATTTTTGGTGAATTTTTGAATATTTTAGCTTTTCGACAGTTTTTAAGTCTGATTCTCCATAGGTTAACATGGGGAAACTTTACTGATTCGTTCTCACTTGGCCTGCTCAGTTTCGGGGCGTTTTTTATAATTCGGACGACTGATTCCTGTCTTATACTTTATACTTCAGGGGTATAGAGTGTCTTTTTGACGTTTTTTGCGCTTTTTGCTTTCTCTCAGGTCCGATTGCTTTTTTGACACTTTTTGCTTTATAACTCGAAAAGTATGCATTTTTTTGCTGTTTTGACTTTTGCAATGGCTTTATCACGTGGAAATACATATATCTAGGTCTTTGAAGAGTGGATTTATCTTTATTAGAACGGATTTTATAGGCGTTTTTGTTTTCCCATAGCGTTAACATTATTGCGACTACAGGATAGAACTTCATTTAACATTAAGTCTATGGGGAGAGCTCTGTCTGTCAGTTACCTGCAAAACCAGGGTTTGGAGATTGGGAGATTATTTCAAATTCCTATATCTCCTTTGTTTTTGGACTTTTTTTGACTTTGTTTTTTCCAGTGTCTTTTCGGGTCCCTCAAGGTCACTTTGATCAGTTTTTTTTCACCCTGGGGGGTCTCTTTTCTTTGCTATTTCACTGCAACTTTGAGGCTTTTTAACCCTACCTTAGAAGGGACTTTTTGTGACTTTTTTTTGATCAGATCTTAGTCAGACTCATCCCCTTTCTGTTGATGTGCTTTTTGACTCTCTAACTCCTTTTTTTGATTTTTGGTGATTTTTGGAATATTTTGTGTTTTGGAGCTTTTTAGGCTTAGGATTCTCATAGGATAACATGGGGTTTCTTTACTGATACGTTCTTACTTGGCCTGCTCAGTTTGGGGCGTTTTAAATAATTCGGACCACTGATTCATGTTAGAGGGGTTTGTGTCATTATACTGGATGGGTCATTTTCAACGATTTGGGCTTTTTTGTCCTCTCTGAGGTCCGATTGAGTTTTTGTCACTTTTTCTTGAATAACTCTAGAACGGGTCACTTTTTGCCGGTTTTGACGACGGAATCGGGTTCCCTGAGGTGGATTACGTGGGTGTAGCTTTTTAAACTGTCCATTTTTCTCTTCTAGAACGGATTTTATAGCGATTTTCAGTTTTTCATTGATTTTAGGCATTTTACGCTTGTGACGTCATGTCTGCATAGTGGTCGGTTTTAACTTTGCTTATCACATTGTGCGTTCTTGTACTCTGAGTCGTTCTATCAACTTTTTTCTCACCTTTTCTCCATTTTTCCATTTTTGGCGAATTTTTTACTGCTTTAGGGGACTTTGGGCTGCTGGAAGTTTTTTCCTCTCGTGGGTTTTGTTGCTTTGGGCTGCTGGAAGGTTTTCCCTCTCTGGGTTTTGTTGCTTTGGGGGACTTTGGGCTGCTGGAAGGTTTTTCCCTCTCTGGGTTTTGTTGCTTTGGGCTGCTGGAAGGTTTTTTCTTCTCTGGGTTTTGTAGCTTTGGGGGACTTTGGGCTGCTGGAAGGTTTTCCCTCTCTGGGTTTTGTGTCTCTAGGGGACTCTGGCCTGCTAGGAGTTTTTTCCTCCTGTGGGTTTTATGTCTCTAGGGCACTCTATGCTGCTGGGAGTTTCAGGTTTGTTTTTTTCTAGAACGGCTACTTTCTTTAGCTGGGGGACTTTGAATTTGGACTGTTTTTGACGCTGTGTGACTCTACACTGTTCTGAGATTCCATAGCTCTAACTTGGCTGTGTTGTCTGATTTGTTCTCACTTGGCCTGCTCAGTTTTGGGCGTTTTTTATAATTGGGAAGACTGATTGCTTGTTTTTTAGTGATTTTGATGTACACCTCCCTGTCACTTTTAATGATTTTTGACTTTTTCTCTGTTTTTGACTTTTTTCGACTTTTTTCACCTGATATCTAGCGAAAACTAGTTTTATAGTCTAATTGCCAAATTTAGTGTCTCTATGACCTTTCCTTCATATAGAAGATTTGGAGATGTCACTTTTTTGGGGCTCTTTTTTGACCCCTTTACTGGGGACTTTTGGTTCTTTTTTTCTTATCAGATCTTTATCTGGCTTTCTATCTTCATGTGGATGTCTTCATTTCTCTTCTAAGTGGGTCTGTTCATTTTTGGTGAATTTTTGGAAATGTCGCCTTTTCTGACTCTTTTTTTTCCAACACTTCCCATAGGTTTAACATGGGAAACTTTACTGACTCGTTCTCACTGGGCCTGCTCAGTTTGGGGCGTTTTTTATAATTCGGACCACTGATTCCTGTCTTATACTTTATACTTGAAGGGTGGAGAGTGTCTTTTTGACCTTTTTTTGCCTTTTTTGGTTTCTCAGAGGTCCGATTGCGTTTTTGACACTTTTTCCTGAATAACTCGAAAACTATGCATTTTTTAGCTGTTTTGACTTTTCCAGTGGCTTTATCACGTTGGAATACATACGACTAGGTCTTTGAAGCGTTCATTTTGGACAATTAGAACGGATTTTATGACTGTTTTTGTTTTCCCATAGCGTTAACATTATTGCGACTACAGGATAGAACTTAGTTTAACATTAGGTCTATGGAGCATACGTCTTTTAACATGGCTAAACTTTACTGATTCGTTCTCACTTGGCCTGCTCAGTTCTGGGGCGTTTTTAATAATTCGGACGACTGATTCATGTTCCATGGGGATGTCTCTTCATACCAGAGGGGTCATTTGTAGAGATTTGGGTCTTTTTGTCTTCTCTCAGGTCCGATTGCGTTTTTGCCACTTTTTGGCTAATACCTCTAGAATGGGTCACTTTTTCGTGATTTTGACGATGGATTCGGGTTCCTTAAGGTGGATTACATGGGTATAGCTCTTTAAACCTTCCATTTTTGTCTCTTAGAACCGATTTTATAGCGAATTTCACCATTTTATGGATTTTGCCTGTTTTTGGCCTGTGACGTCATCTCTGCACAGTGATCGATTTGAACTTTGCTTATCACGTTGTGCGTTCTTGTACTCTGTGTCGTTCTATCAACTTTTTTCTCGCTGTTTGTCGATTTTTCTATTTTTGGTGAATTTTTGAATATTTTAGCTTTTCGACAGTTTTTAAGTCTGATTCTCCATAGGTTAACATGGGGAAACTTTACTGATTCGTTCTCACTTGGCCTGCTCAGTTTCGGGGCGTTTTTTATAATTCGGACGACTGATTCCTGTCTTATACTTTATACTTCAGGGGTATAGAGTGTCTTTTTGACGTTTTTTGCGCTTTTTGCTTTCTCTCAGGTCCGATTGCTTTTTTGACACTTTTTGCTTTATAACTCGAAAAGTATGCATTTTTTTGCTGTTTTGACTTTTGCAATGGCTTTATCACGTGGAAATACATATATCTAGGTCTTTGAAGAGTGGATTTATCTTTATTAGAACGGATTTTATAGGCGTTTTTGTTTTCCCATAGCGTTAACATTATTGCGACTACAGGATAGAACTTCATTTAACATTAAGTCTATGGGGAGAGCTCTGTCTGTCAGTTACCTGCAAAACCAGGGTTTGGAGATTGGGAGATTATTTCAAATTCCTATATCTCCTTTGTTTTTGGACTTTTTTTGACTTTGTTTTTTCCAGTGTCTTTTCGGGTCCCTCAAGGTCACTTTGATCAGTTTTTTTTCACCCTGGGGGGTCTCTTTTCTTTGCTATTTCACTGCAACTTTGAGGCTTTTTAACCCTACCTTAGAAGGGACTTTTTGTGACTTTTTTTTGATCAGATCTTAGTCAGACTCATCCCCTTTCTGTTGATGTGCTTTTTGACTCTCTAACTCCTTTTTTTGATTTTTGGTGATTTTTGGAATATTTTGTGTTTTGGAGCTTTTTAGGCTTAGGATTCTCATAGGATAACATGGGGTTTCTTTACTGATACGTTCTTACTTGGCCTGCTCAGTTTGGGGCGTTTTAAATAATTCGGACCACTGATTCATGTTAGAGGGGTTTGTGTCATTATACTGGATGGGTCATTTTCAACGATTTGGGCTTTTTTGTCCTCTCTGAGGTCCGATTGAGTTTTTGTCACTTTTTCTTGAATAACTCTAGAACGGGTCACTTTTTGCCGGTTTTGACGACGGAATCGGGTTCCCTGAGGTGGATTACGTGGGTGTAGCTTTTTAAACTGTCCATTTTTCTCTTCTAGAACGGATTTTATAGCGATTTTCAGTTTTTCATTGATTTTAGGCATTTTACGCTTGTGACGTCATGTCTGCATAGTGGTCGGTTTTAACTTTGCTTATCACATTGTGCGTTCTTGTACTCTGAGTCGTTCTATCAACTTTTTTCTCACCTTTTCTCCATTTTTCCATTTTTGGCGAATTTTTTACTGCTTTAGGGGACTTTGGGCTGCTGGAAGTTTTTTCCTCTCGTGGGTTTTGTTGCTTTGGGCTGCTGGAAGGTTTTCCCTCTCTGGGTTTTGTTGCTTTGGGGGACTTTGGGCTGCTGGAAGGTTTTTCCCTCTCTGGGTTTTGTTGCTTTGGGCTGCTGGAAGGTTTTTTCTTCTCTGGGTTTTGTAGCTTTGGGGGACTTTGGGCTGCTGGAAGGTTTTCCCTCTCTGGGTTTTGTGTCTCTAGGGGACTCTGGCCTGCTAGGAGTTTTTTCCTCCTGTGGGTTTTATGTCTCTAGGGCACTCTATGCTGCTGGGAGTTTCAGGTTTGTTTTTTTCTAGAACGGCTACTTTCTTTAGCTGGGGGACTTTGAATTTGGACTGTTTTTGACGCTGTGTGACTCTACACTGTTCTGAGATTCCATAGCTCTAACTTGGCTGTGTTGTCTGATTTGTTCTCACTTGGCCTGCTCAGTTTTGGGCGTTTTTTATAATTGGGAAGACTGATTGCTTGTTTTTTAGTGATTTTGATGTACACCTCCCTGTCACTTTTAATGATTTTTGACTTTTTCTCTGTTTTTGACTTTTTTCGACTTTTTTCACCTGATATCTAGCGAAAACTAGTTTTATAGTCTAATTGCCAAATTTAGTGTCTCTATGACCTTTCCTTCATATAGAAGATTTGGAGATGTCACTTTTTTGGGGCTCTTTTTTGACCCCTTTACTGGGGACTTTTGGTTCTTTTTTTCTTATCAGATCTTTATCTGGCTTTCTATCTTCATGTGGATGTCTTCATTTCTCTTCTAAGTGGGTCTGTTCATTTTTGGTGAATTTTTGGAAATGTCGCCTTTTCTGACTCTTTTTTTTCCAACACTTCCCATAGGTTTAACATGGGAAACTTTACTGACTCGTTCTCACTGGGCCTGCTCAGTTTGGGGCGTTTTTTATAATTCGGACCACTGATTCCTGTCTTATACTTTATACTTGAAGGGTGGAGAGTGTCTTTTTGACCTTTTTTTGCCTTTTTTGGTTTCTCAGAGGTCCGATTGCGTTTTTGACACTTTTTCCTGAATAACTCGAAAACTATGCATTTTTTAGCTGTTTTGACTTTTCCAGTGGCTTTATCACGTTGGAATACATACGACTAGGTCTTTGAAGCGTTCATTTTGGACAATTAGAACGGATTTTATGACTGTTTTTGTTTTCCCATAGCGTTAACATTATTGCGACTACAGGATAGAACTTAGTTTAACATTAGGTCTATGGAGCATACGTCTTTTAACATGGCTAAACTTTACTGATTCGTTCTCACTTGGCCTGCTCAGTTCTGGGGCGTTTTTAATAATTCGGACGACTGATTCATGTTCCATGGGGATGTCTCTTCATACCAGAGGGGTCATTTGTAGAGATTTGGGTCTTTTTGTCTTCTCTCAGGTCCGATTGCGTTTTTGCCACTTTTTGGCTAATACCTCTAGAATGGGTCACTTTTTCGTGATTTTGACGATGGATTCGGGTTCCTTAAGGTGGATTACATGGGTATAGCTCTTTAAACCTTCCATTTTTGTCTCTTAGAACCGATTTTATAGCGAATTTCACCATTTTATGGATTTTGCCTGTTTTTGGCCTGTGACGTCATCTCTGCACAGTGATCGATTTGAACTTTGCTTATCACGTTGTGCGTTCTTGTACTCTGTGTCGTTCTATCAACTTTTTTCTCGCTGTTTGTCGATTTTTCTATTTTTGGTGAATTTTTGAATATTTTAGCTTTTCGACAGTTTTTAAGTCTGATTCTCCATAGGTTAACATGGGGAAACTTTACTGATTCGTTCTCACTTGGCCTGCTCAGTTTCGGGGCGTTTTTTATAATTCGGACGACTGATTCCTGTCTTATACTTTATACTTCAGGGGTATAGAGTGTCTTTTTGACGTTTTTTGCGCTTTTTGCTTTCTCTCAGGTCCGATTGCTTTTTTGACACTTTTTGCTTTATAACTCGAAAAGTATGCATTTTTTTGCTGTTTTGACTTTTGCAATGGCTTTATCACGTGGAAATACATATATCTAGGTCTTTGAAGAGTGGATTTATCTTTATTAGAACGGATTTTATAGGCGTTTTTGTTTTCCCATAGCGTTAACATTATTGCGACTACAGGATAGAACTTCATTTAACATTAAGTCTATGGGGAGAGCTCTGTCTGTCAGTTACCTGCAAAACCAGGGTTTGGAGATTGGGAGATTATTTCAAATTCCTATATCTCCTTTGTTTTTGGACTTTTTTTGACTTTGTTTTTTCCAGTGTCTTTTCGGGTCCCTCAAGGTCACTTTGATCAGTTTTTTTTCACCCTGGGGGGTCTCTTTTCTTTGCTATTTCACTGCAACTTTGAGGCTTTTTAACCCTACCTTAGAAGGGACTTTTTGTGACTTTTTTTTGATCAGATCTTAGTCAGACTCATCCCCTTTCTGTTGATGTGCTTTTTGACTCTCTAACTCCTTTTTTTGATTTTTGGTGATTTTTGGAATATTTTGTGTTTTGGAGCTTTTTAGGCTTAGGATTCTCATAGGATAACATGGGGTTTCTTTACTGATACGTTCTTACTTGGCCTGCTCAGTTTGGGGCGTTTTAAATAATTCGGACCACTGATTCATGTTAGAGGGGTTTGTCTCATTCTACTGGATGGGTCATTTCTATAGATTGGGGTCTTTTTGTCTTCTCAGAGGTCCGATTGCGTTTTTGGCACTTTTAGGCTAATATCTCTAGAACGGGTCACTTTTTGGCGATCTTGACGCTTGAATCGGGTTCCTGGCGTTCGATTACATGGGTGTAGCACTTTAAACTGTCTGATTTGGTCTCTTAGAACCGAATTTAGAGCGATTTTCGATTTTCCATCGATTTTAGGCATTTTACGCTTGTGACGTCATCTTTGCATAGTGGTCGATTTGAACTTTGCTTATCACATTGTGCGTTCTTGTGCTCTGCGTCGTTCTATCAGCTTTTTTCTCGCTTTTCGTCGTTTTTTCTATTTTTGGCGAATTTTTTGTTGTTGTCTCAGGGCATTTTCATTTGGAAGCTTCCCACTCTCTGCCTGGGTGTGGGTTTTTGTTGTTTTCCCAGGGGACTTTGCTGGAAGCTTCCCACTGTGTGCCCGGGTGTGGGTTTTTGTTGTTCTCCCAGGGGACTTTGCTGGGAGCTTCTTACTCTCTGCCTGGGTGTCACTTTGATCAGGTTTGTTTTTTTCTGGAATGGCTACTTTTTTTAGCTGGTGGACTTTGAATTTGGACTGTTTTTGACGCTGTGTGACTCTACACTGTTCTGAGATCCCATTGCTTTAACTTGTCTGTGTTGTCTGATTCGTTCTCACTTGGCCTGCTCAGTTTTGGGCGTTTTTTATAATTGGGAAGACTGATTGCTTGTTTTTTAGTGATTTTGATGTACACCTCCCTGTCACTTTTACTGATTTTTGATTTTTTCTGTGTTTTTGACTTTTTTCGACTTTTTTCACCTGGTATCTAGCGAAATGTGTGTAAATAGTCTGTTTGCCAAGTTTCGTCTCTCTACGACCTTTCCTTCATATAGAAGATTTTGGGATGTCACTTTATTGGGGCTCTTTTTTGACCCCTTTAGAGGGGACTTTTGTTTCTTTTTTTCTTATCAGAACTTTATATGTGTTTCTATCTTCATGTGGATGTCTTCATTTCTCTTCTAAGTGGGTTTGTTGATTTTCGGTGAATTTTGGAAAATGTCACCTTTTTTGACTCTTTTTCCCAACACTTCTCATAGGTTTAACATGGGTAACTTGACTGATTCGTTCTCACTGGGCCTGCTCATTTTTGGGGCGTTTTTTATAATTCGGACCACTGATTCATGTCTTATACTTTATACTTGAAGGGTGGAGAGTGTCTTTTTGACCTTTTCTGCCTTTTATGTTTTCTCAGAGGTCCGATTGAGTTTTTGGCACTTTTTCCTGAATAGCTCGGAAAATATGTATTTTTTGGCTGTTTTGACTTTTGAATCAGCTTTATCAGGTGGAAAAACATATGCCTGGGTCTTTGAAGCGTTGATTTTTATGAATTAGAACGGTTTTTATGACTGTTTTTGTTTTCCCATAGCGTTAGCATTATTGCGACTACAGGATAGAACTTAGTTTAACATTACGTCTATGGAGCATATGTCTTTTAACATGGCTGAACTTTACTGATTCGTTCTCACTTGGCCTGCTCAGTTTTGGGGCGTTTTTTATAATTCGAACGACTGATTCGTGTTCCAGGGGGATGTCTCTTTATACCAGAGGGGTCATTTGTACAGATTTGGGTCTTTTTGTCTTCTCTCAGGTCCGATTGCGTTTTTGGCTGTTTTTCGTCAATATCTCTAGAATGGGTCGCTTTTTCGTGATTTTGACGCTGGATTCGGGTTCCTTGCAGTGGATTACATGGGTATAGCTCTTTAAACCGTCCATTTTTGTCTCTTAGATCCGATTTTATAGCGATTTTCACCTTTTTATGGATTTTGCCTGTTTTTGGTCTGTGACGTCATCTCTGCACAGTGATCGATTGAAACTTTGGTTATCACGTTGTGCGTCCCTCTACTCTGTGTCGTTCTATCAACTTTTTTCTCACTTTTTGTCGTTTTTTCTATTTTTGGTGAATTTTTGAATATTTTAGCTTTTCGACAGTTTTTGAGTCTGATTCTCCATAGGTTAACATGGGGAAACTTTACTGATTCGTTCTCACTTGGCTTGCTCAGTTTCGGGGCGTTTTTAATAATTCGGACGACTGATTCACGTTTTATACTTTATACTTCAGGGGTGTACAGTGTCTTTTTCACCCTTTTTGCGTTTTTTGGTTTCTCTCAGGTCCGATTGCGTTTTTGTCTCTTTTTTCGTTATAACTCAAAAACTATTGACTTTTTTGCTGTTTTGACTTTTCCATTGGCTTTATCACATGGGAAAACATATGACTAGGCCTTTGAAGCGTTGATTTATCTTTATTAGAACGGATTTTATTAGCGTTTATGTTTTCCCATAGCGTTAACATTATTGCGACTACAGGATAGAACTTGGTTTAACATTAAGTCTATGGAGAGAGCTCTGTCTGTCAGTTACCTGCAAAACCAGGGTTTGGAGATTGTGACATTATTTCAAATTGCTATATCTCCTTTGTTTTTGGACTTTTTTTTACTTTGTTTTTTCCAGTGTCTTTTTGGGTCCCTTAAGGTCACTTTGATCAGTTTTTTTTCACCCTGGGGGGTCTCTTTTCTTTGCTATTTCACTGCAACTTTGAGGCTTTTTAACCCTACCTTAGAAGGGACTTTTTGTGACTTTTTTTTGATCAGATCTTAGTCAGACTCATCCCCTTTCTGTTGATGTGCTTTTTGACTCTCTAACTCCTTTTTTTGATTTTTGGTGATTTTTGGAATATTTTGTGTTTTGGAGCTTTTTAGGCTTAGGATTCTCATAGGATAACATGGGGTTTCTTTACTGATACGTTCTTACTTGGCCTGCTCAGTTTGGGGCGTTTTAAATAATTCGGACCACTGATTCATGTTAGAGGGGTTTGTGTCATTATACTGGATGGGTCATTTTCAACGATTTGGGCTTTTTTGTCCTCTCTGAGGTCCGATTGAGTTTTTGTCACTTTTTCTTGAATAACTCTAGAACGGGTCACTTTTTGCCGGTTTTGACGACGGAATCGGGTTCCCTGAGGTGGATTACGTGGGTGTAGCTTTTTAAACTGTCCATTTTTCTCTTCTAGAACGGATTTTATAGCGATTTTCAGTTTTTCATTGATTTTAGGCATTTTACGCTTGTGACGTCATGTCTGCATAGTGGTCGGTTTTAACTTTGCTTATCACATTGTGCGTTCTTGTACTCTGAGTCGTTCTATCAACTTTTTTCTCACCTTTTCTCCATTTTTCCATTTTTGGCGAATTTTTTACTGCTTTAGGGGACTTTGGGCTGCTGGAAGTTTTTTCCTCTCGTGGGTTTTGTTGCTTTGGGCTGCTGGAAGGTTTTCCCTCTCTGGGTTTTGTTGCTTTGGGGGACTTTGGGCTGCTGGAAGGTTTTTCCCTCTCTGGGTTTTGTTGCTTTGGGCTGCTGGAAGGTTTTTTCTTCTCTGGGTTTTGTAGCTTTGGGGGACTTTGGGCTGCTGGAAGGTTTTCCCTCTCTGGGTTTTGTGTCTCTAGGGGACTCTGGCCTGCTAGGAGTTTTTTCCTCCTGTGGGTTTTATGTCTCTAGGGCACTCTATGCTGCTGGGAGTTTCAGGTTTGTTTTTTTCTAGAACGGCTACTTTCTTTAGCTGGGGGACTTTGAATTTGGACTGTTTTTGACGCTGTGTGACTCTACACTGTTCTGAGATTCCATAGCTCTAACTTGGCTGTGTTGTCTGATTTGTTCTCACTTGGCCTGCTCAGTTTTGGGCGTTTTTTATAATTGGGAAGACTGATTGCTTGTTTTTTAGTGATTTTGATGTACACCTCCCTGTCACTTTTAATGATTTTTGACTTTTTCTCTGTTTTTGACTTTTTTCGACTTTTTTCACCTGATATCTAGCGAAAACTAGTTTTATAGTCTAATTGCCAAATTTAGTGTCTCTATGACCTTTCCTTCATATAGAAGATTTGGAGATGTCACTTTTTTGGGGCTCTTTTTTGACCCCTTTACTGGGGACTTTTGGTTCTTTTTTTCTTATCAGATCTTTATCTGGCTTTCTATCTTCATGTGGATGTCTTCATTTCTCTTCTAAGTGGGTCTGTTCATTTTTGGTGAATTTTTGGAAATGTCGCCTTTTCTGACTCTTTTTTTTCCAACACTTCCCATAGGTTTAACATGGGAAACTTTACTGACTCGTTCTCACTGGGCCTGCTCAGTTTGGGGCGTTTTTTATAATTCGGACCACTGATTCCTGTCTTATACTTTATACTTGAAGGGTGGAGAGTGTCTTTTTGACCTTTTTTTGCCTTTTTTGGTTTCTCAGAGGTCCGATTGCGTTTTTGACACTTTTTCCTGAATAACTCGAAAACTATGCATTTTTTAGCTGTTTTGACTTTTCCAGTGGCTTTATCACGTTGGAATACATACGACTAGGTCTTTGAAGCGTTCATTTTGGACAATTAGAACGGATTTTATGACTGTTTTTGTTTTCCCATAGCGTTAACATTATTGCGACTACAGGATAGAACTTAGTTTAACATTAGGTCTATGGAGCATACGTCTTTTAACATGGCTAAACTTTACTGATTCGTTCTCACTTGGCCTGCTCAGTTCTGGGGCGTTTTTAATAATTCGGACGACTGATTCATGTTCCATGGGGATGTCTCTTCATACCAGAGGGGTCATTTGTAGAGATTTGGGTCTTTTTGTCTTCTCTCAGGTCCGATTGCGTTTTTGCCACTTTTTGGCTAATACCTCTAGAATGGGTCACTTTTTCGTGATTTTGACGATGGATTCGGGTTCCTTAAGGTGGATTACATGGGTATAGCTCTTTAAACCTTCCATTTTTGTCTCTTAGAACCGATTTTATAGCGAATTTCACCATTTTATGGATTTTGCCTGTTTTTGGCCTGTGACGTCATCTCTGCACAGTGATCGATTTGAACTTTGCTTATCACGTTGTGCGTTCTTGTACTCTGTGTCGTTCTATCAACTTTTTTCTCGCTGTTTGTCGATTTTTCTATTTTTGGTGAATTTTTGAATATTTTAGCTTTTCGACAGTTTTTAAGTCTGATTCTCCATAGGTTAACATGGGGAAACTTTACTGATTCGTTCTCACTTGGCCTGCTCAGTTTCGGGGCGTTTTTTATAATTCGGACGACTGATTCCTGTCTTATACTTTATACTTCAGGGGTATAGAGTGTCTTTTTGACGTTTTTTGCGCTTTTTGCTTTCTCTCAGGTCCGATTGCTTTTTTGACACTTTTTGCTTTATAACTCGAAAAGTATGCATTTTTTTGCTGTTTTGACTTTTGCAATGGCTTTATCACGTGGAAATACATATATCTAGGTCTTTGAAGAGTGGATTTATCTTTATTAGAACGGATTTTATAGGCGTTTTTGTTTTCCCATAGCGTTAACATTATTGCGACTACAGGATAGAACTTCATTTAACATTAAGTCTATGGGGAGAGCTCTGTCTGTCAGTTACCTGCAAAACCAGGGTTTGGAGATTGGGAGATTATTTCAAATTCCTATATCTCCTTTGTTTTTGGACTTTTTTTGACTTTGTTTTTTCCAGTGTCTTTTCGGGTCCCTCAAGGTCACTTTGATCAGTTTTTTTTCACCCTGGGGGGTCTCTTTTCTTTGCTATTTCACTGCAACTTTGAGGCTTTTTAACCCTACCTTAGAAGGGACTTTTTGTGACTTTTTTTTGATCAGATCTTAGTCAGACTCATCCCCTTTCTGTTGATGTGCTTTTTGACTCTCTAACTCCTTTTTTTGATTTTTGGTGATTTTTGGAATATTTTGTGTTTTGGAGCTTTTTAGGCTTAGGATTCTCATAGGATAACATGGGGTTTCTTTACTGATACGTTCTTACTTGGCCTGCTCAGTTTGGGGCGTTTTAAATAATTCGGACCACTGATTCATGTTAGAGGGGTTTGTCTCATTCTACTGGATGGGTCATTTCTATAGATTGGGGTCTTTTTGTCTTCTCAGAGGTCCGATTGCGTTTTTGGCACTTTTAGGCTAATATCTCTAGAACGGGTCACTTTTTGGCGATCTTGACGCTTGAATCGGGTTCCTGGCGTTCGATTACATGGGTGTAGCACTTTAAACTGTCTGATTTGGTCTCTTAGAACCGAATTTAGAGCGATTTTCGATTTTCCATCGATTTTAGGCATTTTACGCTTGTGACGTCATCTTTGCATAGTGGTCGATTTGAACTTTGCTTATCACATTGTGCGTTCTTGTGCTCTGCGTCGTTCTATCAGCTTTTTTCTCGCTTTTCGTCGTTTTTTCTATTTTTGGCGAATTTTTTGTTGTTGTCTCAGGGCATTTTCATTTGGAAGCTTCCCACTCTCTGCCTGGGTGTGGGTTTTTGTTGTTTTCCCAGGGGACTTTGCTGGAAGCTTCCCACTGTGTGCCCGGGTGTGGGTTTTTGTTGTTCTCCCAGGGGACTTTGCTGGGAGCTTCTTACTCTCTGCCTGGGTGTCACTTTGATCAGGTTTGTTTTTTTCTGGAATGGCTACTTTTTTTAGCTGGTGGACTTTGAATTTGGACTGTTTTTGACGCTGTGTGACTCTACACTGTTCTGAGATCCCATTGCTTTAACTTGTCTGTGTTGTCTGATTCGTTCTCACTTGGCCTGCTCAGTTTTGGGCGTTTTTTATAATTGGGAAGACTGATTGCTTGTTTTTTAGTGATTTTGATGTACACCTCCCTGTCACTTTTACTGATTTTTGATTTTTTCTGTGTTTTTGACTTTTTTCGACTTTTTTCACCTGGTATCTAGCGAAATGTGTGTAAATAGTCTGTTTGCCAAGTTTCGTCTCTCTACGACCTTTCCTTCATATAGAAGATTTTGGGATGTCACTTTATTGGGGCTCTTTTTTGACCCCTTTAGAGGGGACTTTTGTTTCTTTTTTTCTTATCAGAACTTTATATGTGTTTCTATCTTCATGTGGATGTCTTCATTTCTCTTCTAAGTGGGTCTGTTCATTTTTGGTGAATTTTTGGAAATGTCGCCTTTTCTGACTCTTTTTTTTCCAACACTTCCCATAGGTTTAACATGGGAAACTTTACTGACTCGTTCTCACTGGGCCTGCTCAGTTTGGGGCGTTTTTTATAATTCGGACCACTGATTCCTGTCTTATACTTTATACTTGAAGGGTGGAGAGTGTCTTTTTGACCTTTTTTTGCCTTTTTTGGTTTCTCAGAGGTCCGATTGCGTTTTTGACACTTTTTCCTGAATAACTCGAAAACTATGCATTTTTTAGCTGTTTTGACTTTTCCAGTGGCTTTATCACGTTGGAATACATACGACTAGGTCTTTGAAGCGTTCATTTTGGACAATTAGAACGGATTTTATGACTGTTTTTGTTTTCCCATAGCGTTAACATTATTGCGACTACAGGATAGAACTTAGTTTAACATTAGGTCTATGGAGCATACGTCTTTTAACATGGCTAAACTTTACTGATTCGTTCTCACTTGGCCTGCTCAGTTCTGGGGCGTTTTTAATAATTCGGACGACTGATTCATGTTCCATGGGGATGTCTCTTCATACCAGAGGGGTCATTTGTAGAGATTTGGGTCTTTTTGTCTTCTCTCAGGTCCGATTGCGTTTTTGCCACTTTTTGGCTAATACCTCTAGAATGGGTCACTTTTTCGTGATTTTGACGATGGATTCGGGTTCCTTAAGGTGGATTACATGGGTATAGCTCTTTAAACCTTCCATTTTTGTCTCTTAGAACCGATTTTATAGCGAATTTCACCATTTTATGGATTTTGCCTGTTTTTGGCCTGTGACGTCATCTCTGCACAGTGATCGATTTGAACTTTGCTTATCACGTTGTGCGTTCTTGTACTCTGTGTCGTTCTATCAACTTTTTTCTCGCTGTTTGTCGATTTTTCTATTTTTGGTGAATTTTTGAATATTTTAGCTTTTCGACAGTTTTTAAGTCTGATTCTCCATAGGTTAACATGGGGAAACTTTACTGATTCGTTCTCACTTGGCCTGCTCAGTTTCGGGGCGTTTTTTATAATTCGGACGACTGATTCCTGTCTTATACTTTATACTTCAGGGGTATAGAGTGTCTTTTTGACGTTTTTTGCGCTTTTTGCTTTCTCTCAGGTCCGATTGCTTTTTTGACACTTTTTGCTTTATAACTCGAAAAGTATGCATTTTTTTGCTGTTTTGACTTTTGCAATGGCTTTATCACGTGGAAATACATATATCTAGGTCTTTGAAGAGTGGATTTATCTTTATTAGAACGGATTTTATAGGCGTTTTTGTTTTCCCATAGCGTTAACATTATTGCGACTACAGGATAGAACTTCATTTAACATTAAGTCTATGGGGAGAGCTCTGTCTGTCAGTTACCTGCAAAACCAGGGTTTGGAGATTGGGAGATTATTTCAAATTCCTATATCTCCTTTGTTTTTGGACTTTTTTTGACTTTGTTTTTTCCAGTGTCTTTTCGGGTCCCTCAAGGTCACTTTGATCAGTTTTTTTTCACCCTGGGGGGTCTCTTTTCTTTGCTATTTCACTGCAACTTTGAGGCTTTTTAACCCTACCTTAGAAGGGACTTTTTGTGACTTTTTTTTGATCAGATCTTAGTCAGACTCATCCCCTTTCTGTTGATGTGCTTTTTGACTCTCTAACTCCTTTTTTTGATTTTTGGTGATTTTTGGAATATTTTGTGTTTTGGAGCTTTTTAGGCTTAGGATTCTCATAGGATAACATGGGGTTTCTTTACTGATACGTTCTTACTTGGCCTGCTCAGTTTGGGGCGTTTTAAATAATTCGGACCACTGATTCATGTTAGAGGGGTTTGTGTCATTATACTGGATGGGTCATTTTCAACGATTTGGGCTTTTTTGTCCTCTCTGAGGTCCGATTGAGTTTTTGTCACTTTTTCTTGAATAACTCTAGAACGGGTCACTTTTTGCCGGTTTTGACGACGGAATCGGGTTCCCTGAGGTGGATTACGTGGGTGTAGCTTTTTAAACTGTCCATTTTTCTCTTCTAGAACGGATTTTATAGCGATTTTCAGTTTTTCATTGATTTTAGGCATTTTACGCTTGTGACGTCATGTCTGCATAGTGGTCGGTTTTAACTTTGCTTATCACATTGTGCGTTCTTGTACTCTGAGTCGTTCTATCAACTTTTTTCTCACCTTTTCTCCATTTTTCCATTTTTGGCGAATTTTTTACTGCTTTAGGGGACTTTGGGCTGCTGGAAGTTTTTTCCTCTCGTGGGTTTTGTTGCTTTGGGCTGCTGGAAGGTTTTCCCTCTCTGGGTTTTGTTGCTTTGGGGGACTTTGGGCTGCTGGAAGGTTTTTCCCTCTCTGGGTTTTGTTGCTTTGGGCTGCTGGAAGGTTTTTTCTTCTCTGGGTTTTGTAGCTTTGGGGGACTTTGGGCTGCTGGAAGGTTTTCCCTCTCTGGGTTTTGTGTCTCTAGGGGACTCTGGCCTGCTAGGAGTTTTTTCCTCCTGTGGGTTTTATGTCTCTAGGGCACTCTATGCTGCTGGGAGTTTCAGGTTTGTTTTTTTCTAGAACGGCTACTTTCTTTAGCTGGGGGACTTTGAATTTGGACTGTTTTTGACGCTGTGTGACTCTACACTGTTCTGAGATTCCATAGCTCTAACTTGGCTGTGTTGTCTGATTTGTTCTCACTTGGCCTGCTCAGTTTTGGGCGTTTTTTATAATTGGGAAGACTGATTGCTTGTTTTTTAGTGATTTTGATGTACACCTCCCTGTCACTTTTAATGATTTTTGACTTTTTCTCTGTTTTTGACTTTTTTCGACTTTTTTCACCTGATATCTAGCGAAAACTAGTTTTATAGTCTAATTGCCAAATTTAGTGTCTCTATGACCTTTCCTTCATATAGAAGATTTGGAGATGTCACTTTTTTGGGGCTCTTTTTTGACCCCTTTACTGGGGACTTTTGGTTCTTTTTTTCTTATCAGATCTTTATCTGGCTTTCTATCTTCATGTGGATGTCTTCATTTCTCTTCTAAGTGGGTCTGTTCATTTTTGGTGAATTTTTGGAAATGTCGCCTTTTCTGACTCTTTTTTTTCCAACACTTCCCATAGGTTTAACATGGGAAACTTTACTGACTCGTTCTCACTGGGCCTGCTCAGTTTGGGGCGTTTTTTATAATTCGGACCACTGATTCCTGTCTTATACTTTATACTTGAAGGGTGGAGAGTGTCTTTTTGACCTTTTTTTGCCTTTTTTGGTTTCTCAGAGGTCCGATTGCGTTTTTGACACTTTTTCCTGAATAACTCGAAAACTATGCATTTTTTAGCTGTTTTGACTTTTCCAGTGGCTTTATCACGTTGGAATACATACGACTAGGTCTTTGAAGCGTTCATTTTGGACAATTAGAACGGATTTTATGACTGTTTTTGTTTTCCCATAGCGTTAACATTATTGCGACTACAGGATAGAACTTAGTTTAACATTAGGTCTATGGAGCATACGTCTTTTAACATGGCTAAACTTTACTGATTCGTTCTCACTTGGCCTGCTCAGTTCTGGGGCGTTTTTAATAATTCGGACGACTGATTCATGTTCCATGGGGATGTCTCTTCATACCAGAGGGGTCATTTGTAGAGATTTGGGTCTTTTTGTCTTCTCTCAGGTCCGATTGCGTTTTTGCCACTTTTTGGCTAATACCTCTAGAATGGGTCACTTTTTCGTGATTTTGACGATGGATTCGGGTTCCTTAAGGTGGATTACATGGGTATAGCTCTTTAAACCTTCCATTTTTGTCTCTTAGAACCGATTTTATAGCGAATTTCACCATTTTATGGATTTTGCCTGTTTTTGGCCTGTGACGTCATCTCTGCACAGTGATCGATTTGAACTTTGCTTATCACGTTGTGCGTTCTTGTACTCTGTGTCGTTCTATCAACTTTTTTCTCGCTGTTTGTCGATTTTTCTATTTTTGGTGAATTTTTGAATATTTTAGCTTTTCGACAGTTTTTAAGTCTGATTCTCCATAGGTTAACATGGGGAAACTTTACTGATTCGTTCTCACTTGGCCTGCTCAGTTTCGGGGCGTTTTTTATAATTCGGACGACTGATTCCTGTCTTATACTTTATACTTCAGGGGTATAGAGTGTCTTTTTGACGTTTTTTGCGCTTTTTGCTTTCTCTCAGGTCCGATTGCTTTTTTGACACTTTTTGCTTTATAACTCGAAAAGTATGCATTTTTTTGCTGTTTTGACTTTTGCAATGGCTTTATCACGTGGAAATACATATATCTAGGTCTTTGAAGAGTGGATTTATCTTTATTAGAACGGATTTTATAGGCGTTTTTGTTTTCCCATAGCGTTAACATTATTGCGACTACAGGATAGAACTTCATTTAACATTAAGTCTATGGGGAGAGCTCTGTCTGTCAGTTACCTGCAAAACCAGGGTTTGGAGATTGGGAGATTATTTCAAATTCCTATATCTCCTTTGTTTTTGGACTTTTTTTGACTTTGTTTTTTCCAGTGTCTTTTCGGGTCCCTCAAGGTCACTTTGATCAGTTTTTTTTCACCCTGGGGGGTCTCTTTTCTTTGCTATTTCACTGCAACTTTGAGGCTTTTTAACCCTACCTTAGAAGGGACTTTTTGTGACTTTTTTTTGATCAGATCTTAGTCAGACTCATCCCCTTTCTGTTGATGTGCTTTTTGACTCTCTAACTCCTTTTTTTGATTTTTGGTGATTTTTGGAATATTTTGTGTTTTGGAGCTTTTTAGGCTTAGGATTCTCATAGGATAACATGGGGTTTCTTTACTGATACGTTCTTACTTGGCCTGCTCAGTTTGGGGCGTTTTAAATAATTCGGACCACTGATTCATGTTAGAGGGGTTTGTGTCATTATACTGGATGGGTCATTTTCAACGATTTGGGCTTTTTTGTCCTCTCTGAGGTCCGATTGAGTTTTTGTCACTTTTTCTTGAATAACTCTAGAACGGGTCACTTTTTGCCGGTTTTGACGACGGAATCGGGTTCCCTGAGGTGGATTACGTGGGTGTAGCTTTTTAAACTGTCCATTTTTCTCTTCTAGAACGGATTTTATAGCGATTTTCAGTTTTTCATTGATTTTAGGCATTTTACGCTTGTGACGTCATGTCTGCATAGTGGTCGGTTTTAACTTTGCTTATCACATTGTGCGTTCTTGTACTCTGAGTCGTTCTATCAACTTTTTTCTCACCTTTTCTCCATTTTTCCATTTTTGGCGAATTTTTTACTGCTTTAGGGGACTTTGGGCTGCTGGAAGTTTTTTCCTCTCGTGGGTTTTGTTGCTTTGGGCTGCTGGAAGGTTTTCCCTCTCTGGGTTTTGTTGCTTTGGGGGACTTTGGGCTGCTGGAAGGTTTTTCCCTCTCTGGGTTTTGTTGCTTTGGGCTGCTGGAAGGTTTTTTCTTCTCTGGGTTTTGTAGCTTTGGGGGACTTTGGGCTGCTGGAAGGTTTTCCCTCTCTGGGTTTTGTGTCTCTAGGGGACTCTGGCCTGCTAGGAGTTTTTTCCTCCTGTGGGTTTTATGTCTCTAGGGCACTCTATGCTGCTGGGAGTTTCAGGTTTGTTTTTTTCTAGAACGGCTACTTTCTTTAGCTGGGGGACTTTGAATTTGGACTGTTTTTGACGCTGTGTGACTCTACACTGTTCTGAGATTCCATAGCTCTAACTTGGCTGTGTTGTCTGATTTGTTCTCACTTGGCCTGCTCAGTTTTGGGCGTTTTTTATAATTGGGAAGACTGATTGCTTGTTTTTTAGTGATTTTGATGTACACCTCCCTGTCACTTTTAATGATTTTTGACTTTTTCTCTGTTTTTGACTTTTTTCGACTTTTTTCACCTGATATCTAGCGAAAACTAGTTTTATAGTCTAATTGCCAAATTTAGTGTCTCTATGACCTTTCCTTCATATAGAAGATTTGGAGATGTCACTTTTTTGGGGCTCTTTTTTGACCCCTTTACTGGGGACTTTTGGTTCTTTTTTTCTTATCAGATCTTTATCTGGCTTTCTATCTTCATGTGGATGTCTTCATTTCTCTTCTAAGTGGGTCTGTTCATTTTTGGTGAATTTTTGGAAATGTCGCCTTTTCTGACTCTTTTTTTTCCAACACTTCCCATAGGTTTAACATGGGAAACTTTACTGACTCGTTCTCACTGGGCCTGCTCAGTTTGGGGCGTTTTTTATAATTCGGACCACTGATTCCTGTCTTATACTTTATACTTGAAGGGTGGAGAGTGTCTTTTTGACCTTTTTTTGCCTTTTTTGGTTTCTCAGAGGTCCGATTGCGTTTTTGACACTTTTTCCTGAATAACTCGAAAACTATGCATTTTTTAGCTGTTTTGACTTTTCCAGTGGCTTTATCACGTTGGAATACATACGACTAGGTCTTTGAAGCGTTCATTTTGGACAATTAGAACGGATTTTATGACTGTTTTTGTTTTCCCATAGCGTTAACATTATTGCGACTACAGGATAGAACTTAGTTTAACATTAGGTCTATGGAGCATACGTCTTTTAACATGGCTAAACTTTACTGATTCGTTCTCACTTGGCCTGCTCATTTTTGGGGCGTTTTTTATAATTCGGACGACTGATTCATGTTCCATGGGGATGTCTCTTTATACCAGAGGGGTCATTTGTACAGATTTGGGTGTTTTTGGTTTCTCTCAGGTCCGATTGCGTTTTTGGCTGTTTTTCGTCAATATCTCTAGAATGGGTCACTTTTTCGGGATTTTGACGATGGATTCGGGTTCCTTAAGGTGGATTACATGGGTATAGCTCTTTAAACCTTCCATTTTTGTCTCTTAGAACCGATTTTAGAGCGATTTTCACCTTTTTATGGATTTTGCCTGTTTTTGGTCTGTGACGTCATCTCTGCACAGTGATCGATTGAAACTTTGGTTATCACGTTGTGTGTTCTTGTACTCTGTGTCGTTCTATCAACTTTTTTCTCACTTTTTGTCGATTTTTCTATTTTTGGTGAATTTTTGAATATTTTAGCTTTTCGACAGTTTTTGAGTCTGATTCTCCATAGGTTAACATGGGCATTTTGACTGATTCGTTCTCACTTGGCCTGCTCAGTTTCGGGGCGTTTTTAATAATTCGAACGGCTGATTCGTGTTTTATACTTTATACTTCAGGGGTGTACAGTGTCTTTTTGACCTTTTTTGCGTTTTTTGGTTTCTCCCAGGTCCGATTGCGTTTTTGTCACTTTTTTCGTTATAACTCGAAAAGTATGCATTTTTTTGTTGTTTTGACTTTTGAAATGGCTTTATCACGTGGGAAAACATATGACTAGACCTTTGAAGCGTTGATTTATCTTTATTAGAACGGATTTTATTAGCGTTTTTTGTTTTCCCATAGCGTTAACATTATTGCGACTACAGGATAGAACTTCATTTAACATTAAGTCTATGGGGAGAGCTCTGTCTGTCAGTTACCTGCAAAACCAGGGTTTGGAGATTGGGAGATTATTTCAAATTCCTATATCTCCTTTGTTTTTGGACTTTTTTTGACTTTGTTTTTTCCAGTGTCTTTTCGGGTCCCTCAAGGTCACTTTGATCAGTTTTTTTTCACCCTGGGGGGTCTCTTTTCTTTGCTATTTCACTGCAACTTTGAGGCTTTTTAACCCTACCTTAGAAGGGACTTTTTGTGACTTTTTTTTGATCAGATCTTAGTCAGACTCATCCCCTTTCTGTTGATGTGCTTTTTGACTCTCTAACTCCTTTTTTTGATTTTTGGTGATTTTTGGAATATTTTGTGTTTTGGAGCTTTTTAGGCTTAGGATTCTCATAGGATAACATGGGGTTTCTTTACTGATACGTTCTTACTTGGCCTGCTCAGTTTGGGGCGTTTTAAATAATTCGGACCACTGATTCATGTTAGAGGGGTTTGTGTCATTATACTGGATGGGTCATTTTCAACGATTTGGGCTTTTTTGTCCTCTCTGAGGTCCGATTGAGTTTTTGTCACTTTTTCTTGAATAACTCTAGAACGGGTCACTTTTTGCCGGTTTTGACGACGGAATCGGGTTCCCTGAGGTGGATTACGTGGGTGTAGCTTTTTAAACTGTCCATTTTTCTCTTCTAGAACGGATTTTATAGCGATTTTCAGTTTTTCATTGATTTTAGGCATTTTACGCTTGTGACGTCATGTCTGCATAGTGGTCGGTTTTAACTTTGCTTATCACATTGTGCGTTCTTGTACTCTGAGTCGTTCTATCAACTTTTTTCTCACCTTTTCTCCATTTTTCCATTTTTGGCGAATTTTTTACTGCTTTAGGGGACTTTGGGCTGCTGGAAGTTTTTTCCTCTCGTGGGTTTTGTTGCTTTGGGCTGCTGGAAGGTTTTCCCTCTCTGGGTTTTGTTGCTTTGGGGGACTTTGGGCTGCTGGAAGGTTTTTCCCTCTCTGGGTTTTGTTGCTTTGGGCTGCTGGAAGGTTTTTTCTTCTCTGGGTTTTGTAGCTTTGGGGGACTTTGGGCTGCTGGAAGGTTTTCCCTCTCTGGGTTTTGTGTCTCTAGGGGACTCTGGCCTGCTAGGAGTTTTTTCCTCCTGTGGGTTTTATGTCTCTAGGGCACTCTATGCTGCTGGGAGTTTCAGGTTTGTTTTTTTCTAGAACGGCTACTTTCTTTAGCTGGGGGACTTTGAATTTGGACTGTTTTTGACGCTGTGTGACTCTACACTGTTCTGAGATTCCATAGCTCTAACTTGGCTGTGTTGTCTGATTTGTTCTCACTTGGCCTGCTCAGTTTTGGGCGTTTTTTATAATTGGGAAGACTGATTGCTTGTTTTTTAGTGATTTTGATGTACACCTCCCTGTCACTTTTAATGATTTTTGACTTTTTCTCTGTTTTTGACTTTTTTCGACTTTTTTCACCTGATATCTAGCGAAAACTAGTTTTATAGTCTAATTGCCAAATTTAGTGTCTCTATGACCTTTCCTTCATATAGAAGATTTGGAGATGTCACTTTTTTGGGGCTCTTTTTTGACCCCTTTACTGGGGACTTTTGGTTCTTTTTTTCTTATCAGATCTTTATCTGGCTTTCTATCTTCATGTGGATGTCTTCATTTCTCTTCTAAGTGGGTCTGTTCATTTTTGGTGAATTTTTGGAAATGTCGCCTTTTCTGACTCTTTTTTTTCCAACACTTCCCATAGGTTTAACATGGGAAACTTTACTGACTCGTTCTCACTGGGCCTGCTCAGTTTGGGGCGTTTTTTATAATTCGGACCACTGATTCCTGTCTTATACTTTATACTTGAAGGGTGGAGAGTGTCTTTTTGACCTTTTTTTGCCTTTTTTGGTTTCTCAGAGGTCCGATTGCGTTTTTGACACTTTTTCCTGAATAACTCGAAAACTATGCATTTTTTAGCTGTTTTGACTTTTCCAGTGGCTTTATCACGTTGGAATACATACGACTAGGTCTTTGAAGCGTTCATTTTGGACAATTAGAACGGATTTTATGACTGTTTTTGTTTTCCCATAGCGTTAACATTATTGCGACTACAGGATAGAACTTAGTTTAACATTAGGTCTATGGAGCATACGTCTTTTAACATGGCTAAACTTTACTGATTCGTTCTCACTTGGCCTGCTCAGTTCTGGGGCGTTTTTAATAATTCGGACGACTGATTCATGTTCCATGGGGATGTCTCTTCATACCAGAGGGGTCATTTGTAGAGATTTGGGTCTTTTTGTCTTCTCTCAGGTCCGATTGCGTTTTTGCCACTTTTTGGCTAATACCTCTAGAATGGGTCACTTTTTCGTGATTTTGACGATGGATTCGGGTTCCTTAAGGTGGATTACATGGGTATAGCTCTTTAAACCTTCCATTTTTGTCTCTTAGAACCGATTTTATAGCGAATTTCACCATTTTATGGATTTTGCCTGTTTTTGGCCTGTGACGTCATCTCTGCACAGTGATCGATTTGAACTTTGCTTATCACGTTGTGCGTTCTTGTACTCTGTGTCGTTCTATCAACTTTTTTCTCGCTGTTTGTCGATTTTTCTATTTTTGGTGAATTTTTGAATATTTTAGCTTTTCGACAGTTTTTAAGTCTGATTCTCCATAGGTTAACATGGGGAAACTTTACTGATTCGTTCTCACTTGGCCTGCTCAGTTTCGGGGCGTTTTTTATAATTCGGACGACTGATTCCTGTCTTATACTTTATA
Organism: Ryuthela nishihirai; assembly: GCA_038380435.1. Lineage (NCBI taxonomy): Eukaryota > Metazoa > Arthropoda > Arachnida > Araneae > Heptathelidae > Ryuthela > Ryuthela nishihirai. The sequence goes on from JAWZYU010000907.1 coordinate 53,658, forward strand.
CTTCAGGGGTATAGAGTGTCTTTTTGACGTTTTTTGCGCTTTTTGCTTTCTCTCAGGTCCGATTGCTTTTTTGACACTTTTTGCTTTATAACTCGAAAAGTATGCATTTTTTTGCTGTTTTGACTTTTGCAATGGCTTTATCACGTGGAAATACATATATCTAGGTCTTTGAAGAGTGGATTTATCTTTATTAGAACGGATTTTATAGGCGTTTTTGTTTTCCCATAGCGTTAACATTATTGCGACTACAGGATAGAACTTCATTTAACATTAAGTCTATGGGGAGAGCTCTGTCTGTCAGTTACCTGCAAAACCAGGGTTTGGAGATTGGGAGATTATTTCAAATTCCTATATCTCCTTTGTTTTTGGACTTTTTTTGACTTTGTTTTTTCCAGTGTCTTTTCGGGTCCCTCAAGGTCACTTTGATCAGTTTTTTTTCACCCTGGGGGGTCTCTTTTCTTTGCTATTTCACTGCAACTTTGAGGCTTTTTAACCCTACCTTAGAAGGGACTTTTTGTGACTTTTTTTTGATCAGATCTTAGTCAGACTCATCCCCTTTCTGTTGATGTGCTTTTTGACTCTCTAACTCCTTTTTTTGATTTTTGGTGATTTTTGGAATATTTTGTGTTTTGGAGCTTTTTAGGCTTAGGATTCTCATAGGATAACATGGGGTTTCTTTACTGATACGTTCTTACTTGGCCTGCTCAGTTTGGGGCGTTTTAAATAATTCGGACCACTGATTCATGTTAGAGGGGTTTGTGTCATTATACTGGATGGGTCATTTTCAACGATTTGGGCTTTTTTGTCCTCTCTGAGGTCCGATTGAGTTTTTGTCACTTTTTCTTGAATAACTCTAGAACGGGTCACTTTTTGCCGGTTTTGACGACGGAATCGGGTTCCCTGAGGTGGATTACGTGGGTGTAGCTTTTTAAACTGTCCATTTTTCTCTTCTAGAACGGATTTTATAGCGATTTTCAGTTTTTCATTGATTTTAGGCATTTTACGCTTGTGACGTCATGTCTGCATAGTGGTCGGTTTTAACTTTGCTTATCACATTGTGCGTTCTTGTACTCTGAGTCGTTCTATCAACTTTTTTCTCACCTTTTCTCCATTTTTCCATTTTTGGCGAATTTTTTACTGCTTTAGGGGACTTTGGGCTGCTGGAAGTTTTTTCCTCTCGTGGGTTTTGTTGCTTTGGGCTGCTGGAAGGTTTTCCCTCTCTGGGTTTTGTTGCTTTGGGGGACTTTGGGCTGCTGGAAGGTTTTTCCCTCTCTGGGTTTTGTTGCTTTGGGCTGCTGGAAGGTTTTTTCTTCTCTGGGTTTTGTAGCTTTGGGGGACTTTGGGCTGCTGGAAGGTTTTCCCTCTCTGGGTTTTGTGTCTCTAGGGGACTCTGGCCTGCTAGGAGTTTTTTCCTCCTGTGGGTTTTATGTCTCTAGGGCACTCTATGCTGCTGGGAGTTTCAGGTTTGTTTTTTTCTAGAACGGCTACTTTCTTTAGCTGGGGGACTTTGAATTTGGACTGTTTTTGACGCTGTGTGACTCTACACTGTTCTGAGATTCCATAGCTCTAACTTGGCTGTGTTGTCTGATTTGTTCTCACTTGGCCTGCTCAGTTTTGGGCGTTTTTTATAATTGGGAAGACTGATTGCTTGTTTTTTAGTGATTTTGATGTACACCTCCCTGTCACTTTTAATGATTTTTGACTTTTTCTCTGTTTTTGACTTTTTTCGACTTTTTTCACCTGATATCTAGCGAAAACTAGTTTTATAGTCTAATTGCCAAATTTAGTGTCTCTATGACCTTTCCTTCATATAGAAGATTTGGAGATGTCACTTTTTTGGGGCTCTTTTTTGACCCCTTTACTGGGGACTTTTGGTTCTTTTTTTCTTATCAGATCTTTATCTGGCTTTCTATCTTCATGTGGATGTCTTCATTTCTCTTCTAAGTGGGTCTGTTCATTTTTGGTGAATTTTTGGAAATGTCGCCTTTTCTGACTCTTTTTTTTCCAACACTTCCCATAGGTTTAACATGGGAAACTTTACTGACTCGTTCTCACTGGGCCTGCTCAGTTTGGGGCGTTTTTTATAATTCGGACCACTGATTCCTGTCTTATACTTTATACTTGAAGGGTGGAGAGTGTCTTTTTGACCTTTTTTTGCCTTTTTTGGTTTCTCAGAGGTCCGATTGCGTTTTTGACACTTTTTCCTGAATAACTCGAAAACTATGCATTTTTTAGCTGTTTTGACTTTTCCAGTGGCTTTATCACGTTGGAATACATACGACTAGGTCTTTGAAGCGTTCATTTTGGACAATTAGAACGGATTTTATGACTGTTTTTGTTTTCCCATAGCGTTAACATTATTGCGACTACAGGATAGAACTTAGTTTAACATTAGGTCTATGGAGCATACGTCTTTTAACATGGCTAAACTTTACTGATTCGTTCTCACTTGGCCTGCTCAGTTCTGGGGCGTTTTTAATAATTCGGACGACTGATTCATGTTCCATGGGGATGTCTCTTCATACCAGAGGGGTCATTTGTAGAGATTTGGGTCTTTTTGTCTTCTCTCAGGTCCGATTGCGTTTTTGCCACTTTTTGGCTAATACCTCTAGAATGGGTCACTTTTTCGTGATTTTGACGATGGATTCGGGTTCCTTAAGGTGGATTACATGGGTATAGCTCTTTAAACCTTCCATTTTTGTCTCTTAGAACCGATTTTATAGCGAATTTCACCATTTTATGGATTTTGCCTGTTTTTGGCCTGTGACGTCATCTCTGCACAGTGATCGATTTGAACTTTGCTTATCACGTTGTGCGTTCTTGTACTCTGTGTCGTTCTATCAACTTTTTTCTCGCTGTTTGTCGATTTTTCTATTTTTGGTGAATTTTTGAATATTTTAGCTTTTCGACAGTTTTTAAGTCTGATTCTCCATAGGTTAACATGGGGAAACTTTACTGATTCGTTCTCACTTGGCCTGCTCAGTTTCGGGGCGTTTTTTATAATTCGGACGACTGATTCCTGTCTTATACTTTATACTTCAGGGGTATAGAGTGTCTTTTTGACGTTTTTTGCGCTTTTTGCTTTCTCTCAGGTCCGATTGCTTTTTTGACACTTTTTGCTTTATAACTCGAAAAGTATGCATTTTTTTGCTGTTTTGACTTTTGCAATGGCTTTATCACGTGGAAATACATATATCTAGGTCTTTGAAGAGTGGATTTATCTTTATTAGAACGGATTTTATAGGCGTTTTTGTTTTCCCATAGCGTTAACATTATTGCGACTACAGGATAGAACTTCATTTAACATTAAGTCTATGGGGAGAGCTCTGTCTGTCAGTTACCTGCAAAACCAGGGTTTGGAGATTGGGAGATTATTTCAAATTCCTATATCTCCTTTGTTTTTGGACTTTTTTTGACTTTGTTTTTTCCAGTGTCTTTTCGGGTCCCTCAAGGTCACTTTGATCAGTTTTTTTTCACCCTGGGGGGTCTCTTTTCTTTGCTATTTCACTGCAACTTTGAGGCTTTTTAACCCTACCTTAGAAGGGACTTTTTGTGACTTTTTTTTGATCAGATCTTAGTCAGACTCATCCCCTTTCTGTTGATGTGCTTTTTGACTCTCTAACTCCTTTTTTTGATTTTTGGTGATTTTTGGAATATTTTGTGTTTTGGAGCTTTTTAGGCTTAGGATTCTCATAGGATAACATGGGGTTTCTTTACTGATACGTTCTTACTTGGCCTGCTCAGTTTGGGGCGTTTTAAATAATTCGGACCACTGATTCATGTTAGAGGGGTTTGTGTCATTATACTGGATGGGTCATTTTCAACGATTTGGGCTTTTTTGTCCTCTCTGAGGTCCGATTGAGTTTTTGTCACTTTTTCTTGAATAACTCTAGAACGGGTCACTTTTTGCCGGTTTTGACGACGGAATCGGGTTCCCTGAGGTGGATTACGTGGGTGTAGCTTTTTAAACTGTCCATTTTTCTCTTCTAGAACGGATTTTATAGCGATTTTCAGTTTTTCATTGATTTTAGGCATTTTACGCTTGTGACGTCATGTCTGCATAGTGGTCGGTTTTAACTTTGCTTATCACATTGTGCGTTCTTGTACTCTGAGTCGTTCTATCAACTTTTTTCTCACCTTTTCTCCATTTTTCCATTTTTGGCGAATTTTTTACTGCTTTAGGGGACTTTGGGCTGCTGGAAGTTTTTTCCTCTCGTGGGTTTTGTTGCTTTGGGCTGCTGGAAGGTTTTCCCTCTCTGGGTTTTGTTGCTTTGGGGGACTTTGGGCTGCTGGAAGGTTTTTCCCTCTCTGGGTTTTGTTGCTTTGGGCTGCTGGAAGGTTTTTTCTTCTCTGGGTTTTGTAGCTTTGGGGGACTTTGGGCTGCTGGAAGGTTTTCCCTCTCTGGGTTTTGTGTCTCTAGGGGACTCTGGCCTGCTAGGAGTTTTTTCCTCCTGTGGGTTTTATGTCTCTAGGGCACTCTATGCTGCTGGGAGTTTCAGGTTTGTTTTTTTCTAGAACGGCTACTTTCTTTAGCTGGGGGACTTTGAATTTGGACTGTTTTTGACGCTGTGTGACTCTACACTGTTCTGAGATTCCATAGCTCTAACTTGGCTGTGTTGTCTGATTTGTTCTCACTTGGCCTGCTCAGTTTTGGGCGTTTTTTATAATTGGGAAGACTGATTGCTTGTTTTTTAGTGATTTTGATGTACACCTCCCTGTCACTTTTAATGATTTTTGACTTTTTCTCTGTTTTTGACTTTTTTCGACTTTTTTCACCTGATATCTAGCGAAAACTAGTTTTATAGTCTAATTGCCAAATTTAGTGTCTCTATGACCTTTCCTTCATATAGAAGATTTGGAGATGTCACTTTTTTGGGGCTCTTTTTTGACCCCTTTACTGGGGACTTTTGGTTCTTTTTTTCTTATCAGATCTTTATCTGGCTTTCTATCTTCATGTGGATGTCTTCATTTCTCTTCTAAGTGGGTCTGTTCATTTTTGGTGAATTTTTGGAAATGTCGCCTTTTCTGACTCTTTTTTTTCCAACACTTCCCATAGGTTTAACATGGGAAACTTTACTGACTCGTTCTCACTGGGCCTGCTCAGTTTGGGGCGTTTTTTATAATTCGGACCACTGATTCCTGTCTTATACTTTATACTTGAAGGGTGGAGAGTGTCTTTTTGACCTTTTTTTGCCTTTTTTGGTTTCTCAGAGGTCCGATTGCGTTTTTGACACTTTTTCCTGAATAACTCGAAAACTATGCATTTTTTAGCTGTTTTGACTTTTCCAGTGGCTTTATCACGTTGGAATACATACGACTAGGTCTTTGAAGCGTTCATTTTGGACAATTAGAACGGATTTTATGACTGTTTTTGTTTTCCCATAGCGTTAACATTATTGCGACTACAGGATAGAACTTAGTTTAACATTAGGTCTATGGAGCATACGTCTTTTAACATGGCTAAACTTTACTGATTCGTTCTCACTTGGCCTGCTCAGTTCTGGGGCGTTTTTAATAATTCGGACGACTGATTCATGTTCCATGGGGATGTCTCTTCATACCAGAGGGGTCATTTGTAGAGATTTGGGTCTTTTTGTCTTCTCTCAGGTCCGATTGCGTTTTTGCCACTTTTTGGCTAATACCTCTAGAATGGGTCACTTTTTCGTGATTTTGACGATGGATTCGGGTTCCTTAAGGTGGATTACATGGGTATAGCTCTTTAAACCTTCCATTTTTGTCTCTTAGAACCGATTTTATAGCGAATTTCACCATTTTATGGATTTTGCCTGTTTTTGGCCTGTGACGTCATCTCTGCACAGTGATCGATTTGAACTTTGCTTATCACGTTGTGCGTTCTTGTACTCTGTGTCGTTCTATCAACTTTTTTCTCGCTGTTTGTCGATTTTTCTATTTTTGGTGAATTTTTGAATATTTTAGCTTTTCGACAGTTTTTAAGTCTGATTCTCCATAGGTTAACATGGGGAAACTTTACTGATTCGTTCTCACTTGGCCTGCTCAGTTTCGGGGCGTTTTTTATAATTCGGACGACTGATTCCTGTCTTATACTTTATACTTCAGGGGTATAGAGTGTCTTTTTGACGTTTTTTGCGCTTTTTGCTTTCTCTCAGGTCCGATTGCTTTTTTGACACTTTTTGCTTTATAACTCGAAAAGTATGCATTTTTTTGCTGTTTTGACTTTTGCAATGGCTTTATCACGTGGAAATACATATATCTAGGTCTTTGAAGAGTGGATTTATCTTTATTAGAACGGATTTTATAGGCGTTTTTGTTTTCCCATAGCGTTAACATTATTGCGACTACAGGATAGAACTTCATTTAACATTAAGTCTATGGGGAGAGCTCTGTCTGTCAGTTACCTGCAAAACCAGGGTTTGGAGATTGGGAGATTATTTCAAATTCCTATATCTCCTTTGTTTTTGGACTTTTTTTGACTTTGTTTTTTCCAGTGTCTTTTCGGGTCCCTCAAGGTCACTTTGATCAGTTTTTTTTCACCCTGGGGGGTCTCTTTTCTTTGCTATTTCACTGCAACTTTGAGGCTTTTTAACCCTACCTTAGAAGGGACTTTTTGTGACTTTTTTTTGATCAGATCTTAGTCAGACTCATCCCCTTTCTGTTGATGTGCTTTTTGACTCTCTAACTCCTTTTTTTGATTTTTGGTGATTTTTGGAATATTTTGTGTTTTGGAGCTTTTTAGGCTTAGGATTCTCATAGGATAACATGGGGTTTCTTTACTGATACGTTCTTACTTGGCCTGCTCAGTTTGGGGCGTTTTAAATAATTCGGACCACTGATTCATGTTAGAGGGGTTTGTGTCATTATACTGGATGGGTCATTTTCAACGATTTGGGCTTTTTTGTCCTCTCTGAGGTCCGATTGAGTTTTTGTCACTTTTTCTTGAATAACTCTAGAACGGGTCACTTTTTGCCGGTTTTGACGACGGAATCGGGTTCCCTGAGGTGGATTACGTGGGTGTAGCTTTTTAAACTGTCCATTTTTCTCTTCTAGAACGGATTTTATAGCGATTTTCAGTTTTTCATTGATTTTAGGCATTTTACGCTTGTGACGTCATGTCTGCATAGTGGTCGGTTTTAACTTTGCTTATCACATTGTGCGTTCTTGTACTCTGAGTCGTTCTATCAACTTTTTTCTCACCTTTTCTCCATTTTTCCATTTTTGGCGAATTTTTTACTGCTTTAGGGGACTTTGGGCTGCTGGAAGTTTTTTCCTCTCGTGGGTTTTGTTGCTTTGGGCTGCTGGAAGGTTTTCCCTCTCTGGGTTTTGTTGCTTTGGGGGACTTTGGGCTGCTGGAAGGTTTTTCCCTCTCTGGGTTTTGTTGCTTTGGGCTGCTGGAAGGTTTTTTCTTCTCTGGGTTTTGTAGCTTTGGGGGACTTTGGGCTGCTGGAAGGTTTTCCCTCTCTGGGTTTTGTGTCTCTAGGGGACTCTGGCCTGCTAGGAGTTTTTTCCTCCTGTGGGTTTTATGTCTCTAGGGCACTCTATGCTGCTGGGAGTTTCAGGTTTGTTTTTTTCTAGAACGGCTACTTTCTTTAGCTGGGGGACTTTGAATTTGGACTGTTTTTGACGCTGTGTGACTCTACACTGTTCTGAGATTCCATAGCTCTAACTTGGCTGTGTTGTCTGATTTGTTCTCACTTGGCCTGCTCAGTTTTGGGCGTTTTTTATAATTGGGAAGACTGATTGCTTGTTTTTTAGTGATTTTGATGTACACCTCCCTGTCACTTTTAATGATTTTTGACTTTTTCTCTGTTTTTGACTTTTTTCGACTTTTTTCACCTGATATCTAGCGAAAACTAGTTTTATAGTCTAATTGCCAAATTTAGTGTCTCTATGACCTTTCCTTCATATAGAAGATTTGGAGATGTCACTTTTTTGGGGCTCTTTTTTGACCCCTTTACTGGGGACTTTTGGTTCTTTTTTTCTTATCAGATCTTTATCTGGCTTTCTATCTTCATGTGGATGTCTTCATTTCTCTTCTAAGTGGGTCTGTTCATTTTTGGTGAATTTTTGGAAATGTCGCCTTTTCTGACTCTTTTTTTTCCAACACTTCCCATAGGTTTAACATGGGAAACTTTACTGACTCGTTCTCACTGGGCCTGCTCAGTTTGGGGCGTTTTTTATAATTCGGACCACTGATTCCTGTCTTATACTTTATACTTGAAGGGTGGAGAGTGTCTTTTTGACCTTTTTTTGCCTTTTTTGGTTTCTCAGAGGTCCGATTGCGTTTTTGACACTTTTTCCTGAATAACTCGAAAACTATGCATTTTTTAGCTGTTTTGACTTTTCCAGTGGCTTTATCACGTTGGAATACATACGACTAGGTCTTTGAAGCGTTCATTTTGGACAATTAGAACGGATTTTATGACTGTTTTTGTTTTCCCATAGCGTTAACATTATTGCGACTACAGGATAGAACTTAGTTTAACATTAGGTCTATGGAGCATACGTCTTTTAACATGGCTAAACTTTACTGATTCGTTCTCACTTGGCCTGCTCAGTTCTGGGGCGTTTTTAATAATTCGGACGACTGATTCATGTTCCATGGGGATGTCTCTTCATACCAGAGGGGTCATTTGTAGAGATTTGGGTCTTTTTGTCTTCTCTCAGGTCCGATTGCGTTTTTGCCACTTTTTGGCTAATACCTCTAGAATGGGTCACTTTTTCGTGATTTTGACGATGGATTCGGGTTCCTTAAGGTGGATTACATGGGTATAGCTCTTTAAACCTTCCATTTTTGTCTCTTAGAACCGATTTTATAGCGAATTTCACCATTTTATGGATTTTGCCTGTTTTTGGCCTGTGACGTCATCTCTGCACAGTGATCGATTTGAACTTTGCTTATCACGTTGTGCGTTCTTGTACTCTGTGTCGTTCTATCAACTTTTTTCTCGCTGTTTGTCGATTTTTCTATTTTTGGTGAATTTTTGAATATTTTAGCTTTTCGACAGTTTTTAAGTCTGATTCTCCATAGGTTAACATGGGGAAACTTTACTGATTCGTTCTCACTTGGCCTGCTCAGTTTCGGGGCGTTTTTTATAATTCGGACGACTGATTCCTGTCTTATACTTTATACTTCAGGGGTATAGAGTGTCTTTTTGACGTTTTTTGCGCTTTTTGCTTTCTCTCAGGTCCGATTGCTTTTTTGACACTTTTTGCTTTATAACTCGAAAAGTATGCATTTTTTTGCTGTTTTGACTTTTGCAATGGCTTTATCACGTGGAAATACATATATCTAGGTCTTTGAAGAGTGGATTTATCTTTATTAGAACGGATTTTATAGGCGTTTTTGTTTTCCCATAGCGTTAACATTATTGCGACTACAGGATAGAACTTCATTTAACATTAAGTCTATGGGGAGAGCTCTGTCTGTCAGTTACCTGCAAAACCAGGGTTTGGAGATTGGGAGATTATTTCAAATTCCTATATCTCCTTTGTTTTTGGACTTTTTTTGACTTTGTTTTTTCCAGTGTCTTTTCGGGTCCCTCAAGGTCACTTTGATCAGTTTTTTTTCACCCTGGGGGGTCTCTTTTCTTTGCTATTTCACTGCAACTTTGAGGCTTTTTAACCCTACCTTAGAAGGGACTTTTTGTGACTTTTTTTTGATCAGATCTTAGTCAGACTCATCCCCTTTCTGTTGATGTGCTTTTTGACTCTCTAACTCCTTTTTTTGATTTTTGGTGATTTTTGGAATATTTTGTGTTTTGGAGCTTTTTA
>JAWZYU010000908.1:0-63000 GCA_038380435.1 Ryuthela nishihirai
GAAGGTTGGGGGAGGGTACCCATTGGAACAACTGTTGGGAGACAGATGGTAGCCTCCAGTCAAGGCCATCCATCTTTTGCACACCGTGGGCTAAAAGGCCAGGTCAAAAGGACCCTGAAGGGCTGAGAGAAGGTTGGGGGAGGGTACCCATTGGAACAACTGTTGGGAGACAGATGGTAGCCACCAGTCAAGGCCATCCATCTTTTGCACACCGTGGGCTAAAAGGCCAGGTCAAAAGGACCCTGAAGGGCTGAGAGAAGGTTGGGGGAGGCTACCCATTGGAACAACTGTTGGGAGACAAATGGTAGCCTCCAGTCAAGGCCATCCATCTTTTGCACACCGTGGGCTAAAAGGCCACGTCAAAAGGACCCTGAAGGGCTGAAAGAAGGTTGGGGGAGGGTACCCATTGGAACAACTGTTGGGAGACAAATGGTAGCCTCCAGTCAAGGCCATCCGGCGTGTTCTTTAACGTGCATAGGGAGCCACGGCTTAACGTCCCATCCGACGGACAGCGGCCTTTTCAAGCCCATCGGTGTCCCCTAATGACCGTGGACAGAGCATGGAGTTCTGTGGAGATAAATCTTCTTATAGATTCTGTGAGGTGAAATGGGTTAATCCCTCTGTTGAACTGTTGCTGGACACAGTCAGCTAAATGAAAGACAAAAAGGGCTCAGAGATTAGAAAGACGAGAAAGCCTATTAAAACTAGGATTACCACATACCAGTATTTCGAAAGGAGAACAAAAAAATCTGGAAACGGAATCAAAGGAAGATGATCTTAATTCGCAAAATAAAATTAAAAAATGAAAGATTTTCGCTTTTATCAATTTTTTAATGTTTTAAAACAGTTGTGTTGTGTTCTTTTACCTCTGAGAGGCACTTTTTTTGCACACCATGGGCTAAATGGCCCGGTTACAATGACCCCGAAGGTTCAGAGAAAGTTGGGGGAGGAGACCCACTGTAACAGCTGTCAGGAGACAAATCATAGCCTCCCGTCAAAGCCATCCAGCGTGTTCTTTAACGTGCACGGGGTATAGCTCTCCCATACACGGGGCCACTACTTAACGTCCCATCCGACGGACGGTGGCTTTTCCAAGCCCGTCGGTGTCCCCTTCTGACCGTGGTCAGGGCGGGGAGTTTTGCGGAGATAAGTCTCAACGCTTACCCAGCTGGCACTCGAACCTGGGAACTGTAGATTACGAGCCCGGCGCGCTACCGACTGAGCCATTCCCGCCCCATTTTAAAACAGTAACACCCGATCAAACTTAATGGCCACCAGTGTAAAAACCTGAGAGCTTGAATACGATGTATTATATACCGTGTACTTTCTAAGATACTCCCAGAAAATCAGACTCAAGCTTGACAGAACCCCCAATATTAGACTCACAGATCTATAAAAAAAAATATCACCTCAAGCAGCTTGCCACAGAGGTCTGTCAAGAACCTGCCAGTTTAATACGCCATGGTAGAAGGTCTGTGAGATTGCGGGACCTCGGCAGAAAGACAACACAAAGATTCGTGCCTTACCCGGGGCTCGAACCTAGGTCCCTTTGATCAGCAGTCCCATTAAAAATTTCTGCATGAATAGCTTACTTATAGACCCCGTAACCCAGGGACGTCCCAAGGTGGGGTAGGAGGGATACCAGAAGGTCCGAACCCTTACCCCCACAAAATCCAGCCGCCTTTTACGAAATATCAAAGTTGTCTACCTGCTTTGAAATCCAACACAATTGTTTTTGCGTAATTTTATTTTAGCCCCATAGTATATATCCGACACTGAAAATAGATTTAGAAAAGAATTTTAAAGTTTTATTCCGTATAGAATATGATTTAACCTTTCCTGTCGATGGAATAGTTAAATAAATGGGAAACCCTATTGAAGTCTTATTCTGAGACTTCCCTCTCTCCAAAAGAACAGTCGGTAGCCTGCCAGACTCGTGATTTGTAGTTTCAAGGTTCGAGTCCCAGCTGGGTCAGCTGTTGAGATTTATCTCCGCAAAACTCCCCGCCCTGCCCACGGTCAGTAGGGGACACCGATGGGCTTGGAAAGACCACCATCCGTCGTATGGGACGTTAAGCTGTGGCTCCGTGTACAGGAGAGCCATACCCTGTGCACGTTAAAGAACAGGCTGGATGGCCTTGACCGGAGGATACCATCTGTCTCTCAACAGCTGTTCCAGTAGATCCCCTCCCCCAACCTTCTCTGAGCCTTCGGGGTCCATGTGACCTGGCTCCACCTGTGCCAGCGTTTAGATTTGCCTGTGCTATATTTGTCCTCTTCTGGGAAAGGGTACCCACTGGACAGCTGAAGTTAGGAGACAGATGGGAGGCTCCCGTCAAAGTCAGCCATCGCGTTCTTTAACGTGCACAGAGTAATGGCTCTCCTGTAAACTGGACCGCAGCTTAACGTCCTTCACAACTGACAGTATGTGTGCAAGAAATTTTCCGAGTGGCTGAAATGCGAAAAAGTGGCGATACCATTTGCTGTTCCTATGGTTTGGAGAGAGCCAAGCAATCAGGCAAATGACTGCCACTTCTGCATGGTTCGCATCAAAAGGAAAATGAAGTAGACAATAGTGTACCCGAGTATACCATTTGCTCTCTGACTAGCTCTGCATGGCGAAGGCCTTCCCAATCCCGAAACTCCAAAAGAATTTTCCATCGATTCAGATGATGAGGATGGAGGCGAACCGGCATCGGGTTCTCCGCAACCTTCAGTGTCTAATGATGATCCATACGTCTGCCACGGTGTGTCATCTGCGCCACACATTCTCATCGAAGAAGATATTAACGATCTTGTTCACAATCTGGACCTGTTCAAGGCTAAAGCAGAGTTATTTGGATCAAGACTTAAACAATGGAATCTTCTCAAGGAAAATGTCCGAGTGACTTCGTTTTGAATTCGTCATGAGCAGTTTGCGCCTTACTTCAGAAAGGAAGATGATCTTGTAATGGCCTGATGAATGCGCTCGGAATCAAACATGACCCTCAAGAATGGTGACTATTCATAGACTCCTCGAAATTGAATCTCAAGGCGGTGTTGCTGCATAATGGAAATCGACTTCCATCCATACCGGTCGGACACGCTGTCTACACGAAAGAAATTTACGACAACCTAAAACAGCTGTTGAACTGTCTTCAATACAGCAAGTATGGCTGGCATCTCTGTTGTCACTTGAAGGTAGTGGCTCTGTTGATGGGTCTGCAGCGTGGATATACAAAGTACTGCTGTTTCTTATGTGAATGGGACAGCCGAGCAAAGACTTTACACTACGTGAAGACAAAACTGGCCACAGAGGAAATCTCTAAAGGTCGGAGAGAAGAATATGGAACACCCAGCATTGGCAGAAACGCACAAAATCCTGCTACCATCCCTAAACATCAAACTCGGTGGAATAAAAAACTTCGTAAAAGCCATGGACTGGATTGCATCAGAAACAATGAAAATAATCATTGCATGAATGTGTGTCTTGCGCTGATGATGTAAGAAGCAACAATGAATTACTGAAATAATGGAAATATCTGACAATCAACACCGCCAAATCAGGGCTATAAAAATACGTTGTAGAGTAAAAGATGCACTATTCACTTTGGACTCATCGAATTAGGGGCGTTAAATAATTGATGTCCCAGTTCTGTCATTAACCATCATGATGATCAACTGATCATCATGGTCAAACAAGTACGTTGTTCATCTGATCAAACAAGTGCTTTGTAAAAAATGAAAATCTTCGATATCCATTGTGAAGCAAAATGTGCCATTAGTAGTAACTTTACAGTGAGTGTGATTGTGCCGTTGAGAGTTCACTCGATTAGATGCGCCCAAAAAGGTGAGAACGCATTTGCGATGCCGAATTGAGTTAGGGATTCGTTTAGTTAGGGTCGAGTAATCTGTTTTTTCGCAGGGGCTAGCGTCAGTTAAGAGATAGTAACCTAAACAAGATTAGATGATTTCTATTTCTCTACACGTGCTTTGCCATCTAATAGTTTGACTGAGTACAATTAACCTCATATTTCGAAATGTCTTTGTGAATCCTGATGGTTTCGTCGAGATATTCATGAGGGGGCTATTGCACTAACGTGCATACTTTTTTGCTTAATTTCCTTGTATTGGTATTTTCACAATCTCACTGGAGTTCAGGCGAAATGGACACTACACTGGGAAAACTGTTTACGTCTGAAACAGAAACATCACGTTTGTGATTTGAACACGTTTTCACTGTGAAAAGGTTTTGTTAATTTTCATTTCTTTCGAAGCCTGGAGCAAATGTATGAGTTTTCAGACTGAAAAATGAAAACGGAACATGTTATAAATTTGAAACATTTTGTGTATCATGGAGCTCAGAATAGGAAAGGGAGGTTGATAATGGAGTCCATGAAAGCTATTTAGATGACTTCACGTAAAGGAGGGATATTGCTAATAAAATTTAGTATAATATTACTTTACGTTACTTTAAGACATAGTTAACAAATAAAGAAAACAATTTACATCATAATTAATTTAACAGTAATTAAATATATATTTACCAAAGTGTTTTATTACATTTTATTATATTTTATTTTATATTATTCCCGTAGGAGTAATATATGTAATAATATATTCATTTAATACAGATATCCTAAAATTACCTGTAATTATATTCTAAAAAAAAATTTTGCGGAATAACCGCAATAGAGCTTCTAGATTATCTTCCTTCTTTTAAAACAGTAACACCGATCAAGCATGATGACTACGACAATAAAAGCAATCATTGCATGAATATGTTTTGATGATCCAAAATATAACAGTATATTATCGCAATAATGGATGTCGTAATGGCAACAATACGATATCAGAGAATAAAATTGCAAGTTGTAGAGGAAAAGTCATTATTCACTTTGGACTCATCGAATTAAGGGTTTTATGCCACAATGTTATGTCGTTAACTGGGATAAAGATCACTATTGCTCTTCGGGAAAGATACTCGTATATCTTAAAATGTATGAATCGATTCCTGAAAGATTATTACTCTAACCTGTACAGAGGGGCCTATGCAAAGTCATTGCATGCAATTGATGATCCATTTCTATCATTAATTTTGACAACGATTCTCTTTACACAGCTTAGCGACAAAACGGTTGGTTATAAGAGGGGAAATTCTTCGATATTCATTGTGAACCAAATGTGTCATTAACTGCTTTAGCACGAGAGTGAATGCTGTTGAGAGATCATCATGTGTACACAGTACCAAAAGGTGAGATGCATTTCCGATGCTGAATTGAGTTTGGAAGTTACTTAGCTAGGGATTAGGAATCTATTTCCTACGGGGACGTGTTTTGTAGGTTGTAGAGGACAGTTAGCAGTTATTGCACACGAAAATCTTGGAATTCATAACAATTTTAAATTCTTGAAATTTTGGAATTTCAATTCTTCAAATTTGGAATTTGAAATTTGAATTCTTGAAAAAAAAACGTTTAGAATTGCATTTCTTGAAATTCCAGAATTTTCGGGAAGTTGGGATTATTATAGGGCTAACTTAGGTACTGTGCTGTGTCTACCATGATGACCAAACACAATTAACCACAATCTTATCTTACATAACGTCGAGGAAGACCATTGTTGGGATGGATCCTGTGGAGGCTATTGCAATATGCGTCTTTTTGTTTCATTACCTTTTTACTGCATTTCAACAATCGCGCTAGAGCCCGTTAAAATTTACACTAATCAGTGAAAACTGTCTACTTCATAAACGAAAAACCCAAGTTTCTGATTTAAACAGGTTTCCACTGTATAAAGATTTCCCTTAAATTCTTTTGAGGTCCACAAATAATATATTATACATATTACTTCTAGAATCACTTGTTCCACGATTTCGTAATTTATATCTGAATCGTTGTAGACTGTGCAATAAAATAGAAATCATTGTAATTTTCGTTGTCACGGATGACAGTCTTTCCAAACCTATCGGTAGGGGCGGGGGTGGCTCAGTCGGTAGCGCGCCAGGCTCGTAATCTGTAGTTCCCAGGTTCGAGTCCCAGCTGGGTCAGCGTTGAAATTTATCTCCGCAAAATTCCCCGCCCTGCCCATGGTCAGTAGGGGCCACCGATGCGCTTGGAAAGGCGTTAGGCCGTGGTCCTGTGTACAGGAGAGCCATACCCTGTGCACGTTAAAGAACACGCTGGATGTCCTTGACAGGAGGCTACCATCTGTCTCCCGACAGCTGTTCCAGTGGGTCCCCTCCCCCAACCTTCTCTGAGCCTTCGGGGTCCATATGACCTGGCCCTTTAGCTCATAGTGTGCAAAAAAGTGCCGCTCGGAGGTAAAACAACCCAACCCTATCGGTGCTTTTTCATAAATTTCAAACCTGGCACAAGTTCGACTTGAAAGAGGGAACAATGTGAGGTTGTGGTGGCAGTGTGATGGTGTAGGGAATGTTTTAAAAAAAAATAAATAAATCCCCCCTCAAGCAGCTGCTTGCCACAGAGGTCTGACAGGAGCCTGTCAGTTTATATGCCACAGTAGGAGATCTGAGAGGATGGCAGGACCTTAGCCGAAAAACGACACACACATTTATGCCTTATCCGGGGCTCGAACCCAGGTCAACTGACACATATTAGGGCCTGTGATACCCATCGGAGGACATCTGGATGTCACACCATATTTGAACATCATTGCTGATCAAATTGATCTCCTCGTTATTGGCAAGTTGGTATACATCGTGAAAGCAGGGAGAAGACAGCTTTCACGGAAGAAAAAGGTACTTTGGCAGTTTAAAGTGATGCTATTTGGGCTTTGCAATGTATCTGAAATTTGATGGAGTTAATGCTCAAAGATTTCTCTTGGGAGGTCTGGTATACTTAGACATCATCGTCGAAGGAAAGACTTTTTGACGGAAATTTTTAATTTGAA
Source organism: Ryuthela nishihirai (assembly GCA_038380435.1). Taxonomy (NCBI): domain Eukaryota; kingdom Metazoa; phylum Arthropoda; class Arachnida; order Araneae; family Heptathelidae; genus Ryuthela; species Ryuthela nishihirai. Next base: position 6,889 of record JAWZYU010000908.1, read on the forward strand.
AATTATTTAAAAATTTTTTTTTTAGAATATTATTACATCTTCTACAGCCTAGCTAAAACTGGGACCAAGTAAGTGTAAATTGTTCTAATAAGAAGTACATTACCTTGGTCATGTCATCACTACATCAGGGATCAAGACATCCTAGTTGTTGTTGGGTTGTTTTACCTCTGAGCGGCACTTTTTTGCACACCATGGGCTAAATGGCCAGGTCACATGGACCCCGAATGCTCAGAGAAGGTTGGGGGAGGGGACCCACTGGAACAGCTGTTGGGAGACAGATGGTAGCCTCCCGTCAAGGCCATCCAGCGTGTTCTTTAACGTGCACAGGCTATGGCTCTCCCGCACACGGGGCCATGGCTTAACGTCCCATCCGACGGACGGCGGTCTTTCCAAGCCCATCGGTGTCCCCTACTGACCGTGGGCAGGGCGGGGGATTTTGCGGAGATAAATCTCAATTCTGACCCAGCTGGGACTCGAACCTGGGAACTACAGATTACGAGCCTGGCGCGCTACCGACTGAGCCACCCCCGCCCCACTAATCCTAGTAAAATAGAAGCTGTAAGAAACTGGTCTCCACCGCAGGATGTTCATGAAATTCAGGGGGATTTTTATAGGGTCAAAGATCGGATTTCTACATAATGTGCAAGAAAACAACGAGAAATTTTGAATGCAATGGGTGGGTCCCTTCGAAACCTAAAGATCAAATTTCTGCATATCGCTTCACGATTGCTAAAATTAGTCAACAGGGTTATTTGGAGCAATAAATATCAGAATTATTAAAGATTTTCATATCCGGCGTCGCGTGTTTGAAGGTGTAGAAATCAAGAGGTGATGAAAGCACCGACTGGTTTCTATTAAGTGATAAGAAGAGAGACAAGAGCGTAAAATTCTCTCTTTCGGCAAATCGTAAGAATCGTAATTGCAAGAATCGTAAAATTCTCTCTTTCGGCAAATCGTAAGAATCGTAATTGCAAGAATCGTAAAATTCTCTCTTTCGGCAAATCGTAAGAATCGTAATTGCAAGAATCGTAAAATTCTCTCTTTCGGCAAATCGTAAGAATCGTAATTGCAAGAATCGTAAAATTCTCTCTTTCGGCAAATCGTAAGAATCGTAATTGCAAGAATCGTAAAATTCTCTCTTTCGGCAAATCGTAAGAATCGTAATTGCAAGAATCGTAAAATTCTCTCTTTCGGCAAATCGTAAGAATCGTAATTGCAAGAATCGTAAAATTCTCTCTTTCGGCAAATCGTAAGAATCGTAAAATTCTCTCTTTCGGCAAATCGTAAGAATCGTAAAATTCTCTCTTTCGGCAAATCGTAAGAATCGTAATTGCAAGAATCGTAAAATTCTCTCTTTCGGCAATTTCTGAGCTTTTGCTCGCTACAGTGATTGTCACGTCACCGGCCGTCTGAGAGTTCTCTCCCACGACCAGGACGGAATTTCTTTCGTGATGAGGTTTTGAAGTACTGTTATTTGCCAAATCCATGATATTCAGACTCTAAATTTGAGCTGTAAAGATACAGGGTACTGTCTACAAGGATCGTAGATCAGAAAAACAGAGAATTTCCATGTGAGGATGGAAATAAATACAAACCAACCAAGGCACACGCGGGTATAATGCCCGACAAAGTTTTTTCGCTACAAGCCTGAGTCCAGGAATGGAAACAAGCGCCTGCCGCTTCAGAAATTATCAACTGGTTAATATAGCAATCGCTAATTCACCAGTGATTAATTTACTGAATACAATGCGGTGGTTATAGCAGGATCACCTTGCTTGTCCGCAAGTGATATTGGCACCGTTGTTTGTCTTCTGAAAATCGACCTAGGCTTCCTCAGATAGAGATCTGACTTCAACACTAGGTTGCTCGAATTCAGGAATAAAAAATTCAATGCTTTCTGGACGTTGTAAGGAAATAATATGCAGACAGAAATTCCTTGTCCAAAATGATAGATATGTCTAAAAATAAATAAATACCCCCTCAAGCAGCTGCTTGCCACAGAGGTCTGACAGGAGCCTGTCAGTTTATATGCCACAGTAGAAGGTCTGAGAGAATGGCAGGACCTCAGCAGAAAAACGACACAAACCTTACCCGGGGCTCGAACCCAGGTCCCGTAGATCAGTAGCCAAGCGCGCTAACCACTCGGCCACGGGACGGCTCAACAACTGCTAAAGTTACTCCATGATGATAAAGTAGTCCAAAAACAAATGGAAGTGTATGAAGTGCAAATCTTCTGATGCTTCCCCTGCCAGGTCGCAAGATATTGTGTATGCTGCGTCAGGTGCTTCTTCGACTTTCGCTGAATCCTTGGAGAGAGATCAAGGCTTCAGTTCCGAACAAATGGCATCAATTAAATCTTTAATATACCATTCGGTTAAACAGGCAATGATTGAATGCATGGGTGACCTGAAGAACAATATCGTGGAACTTACCAAATCATTAGATTTTTTTATCAGGAAAATATGATGAATTACGAGATAAGGTTGAAAATGTCACTCAGGACTTGGTTCTCTGCAGACATGAAAATAAGAATTTATTAGCTAAGAATCAGAAATTGGAAAATACGATCGAAAATTTATCAGAAAGGGTAAATGATTTGGAACAGGAAAGCAATGTGTGCAACTTAGAAATTCAAGGTATACCCGAATTATTACAAGAAAATGCAAAGAACATCGTAGGGAAAATTGCTAATTTCCTAAATGTTAACTTTAAATCCCAAGAGGTACTGGAATGTTTCAGAATTGGTAAAAAGGAAGAGACTTCAACACGTCCACGTACAATCTTAGCAAAGTTTAAAGACCGAGCCCTACGAGATGCTTTTCTTGACAAAGTAAAAGGACATCGTGATCTGAATACCAAAGATGTAGGTATTGTTAATGAAAAGCATATAATCTACATCAACGAACATTTGTCAAGATTTTATAGAGATCTCTTCCACAAGGCAAGAAGAGTCAAAATAGAAAAACAATACAAATATATATGGGTAAAAAATGGGAAAATATTTCTAAGAAAGGAAAACGGAGCACAATGCCGCCTTGTTAAATCTGAACGAGATTTGTTATCATTGTAAGTATATATATTTTTTGTTCACAGTGAAATATCTTTCATCTTATAATGGCTACACCTAATTATGTTCAGTCTGAAAATCTCAGTCTGATTTATGGTAATTGCTTTAATAAATCAACTTTTTCTATTTTCTCACTCAATTGTAGAAGTCTGTATAAAAACCTTGATGAGATCTTGGTAACTTTAGAAAGTAGTAGTTTTCTATTTGATACTCTTGTATTTGTGGAAACATGGCAAAATAACAATATTCCACATATCAATGGTTATACTGGTGTAGGTTTGGGAAGAGAGGCTCGCAAAGGTGGAGGAGTAGCACTTTATTTCAGAGAAAGCTTTTCTTTCAAGATATTAAACAATTTGTCAGTTATTACTGATGATTACGAGATTTTGCTTGCTAAATCAGGAAATCTGATTGTGGGCAGTATTTATCGACCACCTCAGGGTGATGTACAATTATTTCTGTCACATCTAGAATTTGTTTTAAACTCATTACTTAAACTGAAATCGATCTTTATATTAATGGGTGACTATAACCTTGATATTATGAACCAAGATAAAAATGTATTAAATTTAATAGACCTAGTTAATTCATATGACTGTTTTGTTTTAAACAGTGGATTACCAACTAGAGTTGGAAATCAAAGTTCTACACTAATTGATTATGGAATTTCGAATGTAGATTGTCAAAATGGAGTTCTGATGTCAAAAATTACAGATCATTTCCCCACATTTTTTCTGGTCCAAAGGACAAATTTTCAAATGCTACCTAGCAGTTATAGATATAGAGAAATCAATGACAATAATATTCTGCAATTGCAATATAAATTAAATCGTATTGATTGGCAATTCCTTTACTTAATCAGCGATGTAAATGAAGCATATAATTATTTCATAAATATTTTTATAAATCACTATAATAAATATTTGCCCATGGGTATTAAGAAGTTCCAAAGGCCAAATAAATATGCTCCTTGGATGACGAAAGATCTGAAAAAATTAATAACTAGAAGAGATAATTTATACAAAAAAGCAAAAGAAACCCATTTAGAGGATGACAGTTCTGCATATAAAGAATTTCGTAATTTCGTTACTGCCCAAATCAGACAAACAAAGAACGCCTATTATAACAGTAGATTTGATTCTAGCAAAAATTCTAAACAGAAATGGAAATATCTCAACGATGTTTTGGGTAGAAATAAATGTAAGTCAATAGTAGGAGACATTTCTTCTGATGATACAATTATTGCTGATGACTATGCGAAGTCCAATGCCTTCAATAGCTATTTTCATGATACCGTTAACGAATTGATAGTGAACCAAACTGAAAAATTTCATGGCAAATATAAATATCAAATTGAGTGCATAGACCAGACATTTTATGTCATGCCAATTGTTACTCAAGAGATCAGTAACATTGTGAATGATCTAGGAGCTGATAAGTCACCAGGTATAGATGACATAAATATTAATGTAATTAAAAAGATTATACATACAATAAAAGAACCTTTGTGCTATATATTTAATTTATCAATAATAAACGAAGTATTCCCGGATAAACTGAAAATTGCCAGAATTCTTCCCATACATAAATCAGGTGATAAAGAAAACATAGAAAACTACAGACCAATTTCAATTTTGCCAATCTTCTCGAAAATCTTTGAAAAGCTAATTTGTACACGTATGACTAAATTCCTAGATAATATGAAAATTATCACACAACAACAATATGGTTTTCAAAATAAAAAATCTACTCAGACAGCCATTGCAGATTTATATGAGCATATTGTCAATCATTTGGATGCAGGTCACATTGGATTAGCTGTATATCTTGATTTTACGAAAGCATTTGACAGTATTAACCATGAAATTTTGTTAAAGAAAATTGAATTTTATGGCCTGAGAGGTAAAATAAATAACTGGTTAAGAAGCTACTTATTTCAGAGGAAAGCTCTTGTAGAAGTAAATGGTAGTATATCAGATGAACATTTTATTTACAGAGGTGTGCCTCAAGGTTCGATTCTTGGTCCGATCCTTTTCCTACTTTACATTAACGACTTAGCAAAGTTACACATTAATTCAAAGATGTTATTATATGCTGATGATACAAGCATTGTCGATTTCAACCAAGATTCTGCAAGCCTGATTAGCAGTGTTAACTACTCTCTAAATATTATATCTGAATGGTGCAGACATAACAATTTATTAATAAATGTCAAGAAATCCAAATACATGATTTATAAAAATAAAAACAAAAATATCGATGAGAAATGTTTCGATGTGAAGATTAATGAAATTAAGCTAAAGAGATGCACTGAATATAAATTCTTAGGAATATGGATCGATGAAAATCTGAACTGGTCATTTCACGTAAAGCAGCTGAGAATCACTCTGTCAAGGAATATTGGTATGATTGGTAAAATACGTCATCTGGTTAACAAACAAATTTTGACAAATTTATACTACTCTTTCATTTATTCTTATATAACATATGGAATCTTAGTCTGGGGTAATACTTTTGACTATAATCTGAATGCTATATATCGTCTTCAGAAAAGAATTGTTAGATATATTGTTGGTAAAAGATATTATGATCCCGTGGCACATTTATTTTCTGAGGTTAAAATTCTTAATGTCTATAATAATTACAAACTGATATCAGGAAACTTTGTGTATTCGATTACAATGAGATTGATTAAATTGGATAGATTTAAAGACTATTTTCAGAGTCTTTCGAATTTTCATAATTATGAAACACGTCATAGAGAGGATCTGAGTATACCTTTGTGTCGATTGTCAATTGGGCAGAGATCTATCAAATACAATGCAGTAAAAATTTGGTCTGAATTTCCTGATGATGTTAAAAATGCAAAATCTTTAAAATTATTTAAAATCAAATGTAGAACGTTTCTACTTACAAAGCAATGAAACCTTCTATGTATCAGTGTAATATGTCTCATAACCATTTGACCTTTTATACTATTGAATTATTGTGCTATTTGAATTATTGTATACTTTACTGTTGTCATAATTGAACTTTAAAGGAAATAGGGAGCATTAACTAAAAATAAGCGTCAGCTTACTATGCTCTCCTTTTTTGTTTCGCCTTTCCTATTAAACATCAATATTTAATATGATTGTTATTTACTTTTTCTGATGCAATTGATATTTCTCAGCTATTTCACTTCTCAATTTTTTCATGTATATATTAATTGTTATTAGATAATTATGCTATGTAAATGTATATTGTATTGACTGGCGGAATAAAATAAAGATTATTATATTATTAAAAGGACTTTCTGAATGTTGTTGCAAAATTCTTCAAGCGTGAAGATAGTTCAATGTTTTTCCCGACTCAGGCTTCCATAGGGGTTGGTTACCATATCTTGTCCTGAGTTGCTCGACTACACAAAGAAAATAAATCAAAGTCTGAAGGTTGTGGAGCTCACTGTGAGACGTCCTTCCCTTATGTTCTTGAGCGCTAGAGATCTGAGACTCTAGCTTATTCCAGAGTCGCATTAAATTTTTTTTACACTAGCTAACACAGAATACTTTTGCATATGAACCTGATGATAGCAGATATATTCTATCAGCTTACAAAGAGGTCCAGTTTTTTTAGGAGAATTTATATGTATTTTTGCCCAAATTTAATGCTATCTTCGATTAGGCTTACCACTGCTGTTTATCCTTCCTTTAGGCTTTTATTCTCTCTCTCTCCACAATTTAATTTGTTTTCGGGCCATTCTTTAATTTTTTATTCTCTCCTTCTTGAAATTTCACTTTTTCTTTCTCTTTTCTTTTGAATTTTGATCGTAATCGCCATCCAGTGATATGGCATGCATGAATAGTCCCCCAGTCTTGGAAGGACTTACAACAGTGCCAATTTCTTCAAAGTATCGACAGACAGACAGACAGTCAATCAAGATGATTCATCAAGATGAGTCGATCAAGATGTTCCTGATTTCAGGAGACATCTGGTCAATTAGTTTGATGACTTGTAATTAACGGCTTTATTTTTAAAATTATTGTTTCACTCGGTGGGGATAGTGCACCAGGCTCGAAATCTGCAATTCTCAGGTTCGAGTCCCAGCTGGGTCAGCGTTCAGATTTATCTCCGCAAAACTCTCTGCCCTGCCCACTGTCAGTAGGGGGACACAGATGGGCTTGGAAAGGCTGCCGTCCATCAGATGGGACATTAAGCTGTGGCACTGTGTGCGGGAGAGACATACCCTGTGCGCGTTAAAGAACACGCTGGATGGACTTGGAATTCTTTAACGGGGAAAATTTTTGAGATTAAAAAACAGACACCCTGTCTCAATTTTTTTTTAAACAAGATAAAAAACAAATTTTAATACATGTTTTTTCTAATAGGAACTGTACCATAAAAGTAACCAAAAATTAAGAAAAGTCATTTTTAAAATTTAATAATCGATTTATTTTAACCAGTAACGATTGAAGCGTATTTGGAAAATTAAATTACTCATCTTAATCATCTTAAATTACTCATACTTAAATTCACTACATGGCTAAAATTCATGAATGATGATACATCACTGGTTTTTTTTAGATAAAAAATAACGTAATATTTTTTTTTTCAAAAGCAGATTTTCTCTCACCCACATCAGAGAATTTTTAAACTGCAAAATTCTTATTACTATTTAGTAATAATATCCAAGTATAGCAGTAATGAAAGAATAAACCAGCTTTTTGCATATGTAGTTATAAAACTGGCCCATTACAAATATATCAGAACGATGTTGGCGCTCCTAGTTTAATGTACCTTTAGTATGACCCGAATGAGAACGCGTATGTTTTAAAGAGACACTTCATGATTAAATGAAAATAAATAAATCCCCCTCAAGCAGCTGCTTGCCACTGAGGTCTGACTGGAGCCTGTCAGTTTATATGCCATAGTAGAAGGTCTGAGAGGATGGCAGGACCTCAGCAGAAGAACGACATATACATCCATGCCTTACCCAGGGCTCGAACCCAGGTCCCTTAGATCAGACCACTCGGAAATGGAACGGCGGGGCGGGGATGGCTCAGTCGGTAGCGCGCCAGGCTCGTAATCTGTAGTTCCCAGGTTCGAGTCCCAGCTGGGTCAGCGTTGAGATTTATCTCCGCAAAATTCCCCGCCCTGCCCACGATCAGTAGGGGACACCGATGGGCTTGGAAAGGCCGCCGTCCGTCGGATGGGACGTTAAGCCGTGGCCCCGTGTGCGGGAGAGCCATACCCTGTGCACGTTAAAGAACACGCTGGATGGCCTTGACGGGAGGCTACCATCTGTCTCCCAACAGCTGTTCCAGTGGGTCCCCTCCCCCAACCTTCTCTGAGCCTTCGGGGTCCATGTGACCTGGCCATTTAGCCCATGGTGTGCAAAAAAGTGCCGCTCAGAGGTAAAACAACCCAACCCAACCCAAATGGAACGGCTATATTTTCCATACAAAGCGTATTTTAGAAGTTACTGAACTTCGAAATTGGTTTTACTTTCGACGTAACATGGAAATTGACTAATAAATTGGTGTAGCTCTGTGTAAGCTGTTTCTTAGGTAAAAAGTTGTTTCACAGGTAAAAAGAAAATGTAAAAAACCTTTTCCTGTGTATAATATCAAATTTGTAAACTACAGTATTGTGCATTTACAAGAAAACGTGAGCATTTACTTTTGAGAATTTTTATTAACATCCACACTATTCTTGATAAATATCATCTAATGCAGTGTCTCGCAAACTGTGTGCCGCGGCACAGTAGTGTGCCGCGAGAGATTCCAAGTGTGCCGCGAGGAATTTTCAAATTGACACTAGATATTCCAAAGATTTCATTTTGTCTCGACTTGTGTTATCGACGTGCTTTAATAAAAATCTTTCAGATTTTATCAACTGGGATCTTGTAAGTATTTATCAAGCTTTTTCCAAATTTTGGTATTAATTTTTGATTATTTCAAGCCATAGAATGGACAAATATTTAAAACAAACACCGAGTTATGATTAATTATATTTATTATTATATTTATTTTAAATAAAACGCATTTAACGAAACTTCAATTTTCCTCTTTTTACGTAACGTCAAAAATTCTTTTATATAGGTGTGCCGCGGAAAAATAAATAGATTCAGTGTGCCGCGGAAAAATAAATAGATTCAGTGTGCCGCGGAAAAATAAACAGATTCAGTGTGCCGCGGAAAAATAAATAGATTCAGTGTGCCGCAGAAAAATAAATAGATTCAGTATGCCGCGGAAAAATAAATAGATTCAGTGTGCCGCGGAAAAATAAATATATTCAGTGTGCCGCGGAAAAATAAATAGATTCAGTGTGCCGCGGAAAAATAAATAGATTCAGTGTGCCGCGGAAAAATAAATAGATTCAGTGTGCCGCGGAAAAATAAATAGATTCAGTGTGCCGCGGAAAAATAAATAGATTCAGTATGCCGCGGAAAAATAAATAGATTCAGTGTGCCGCGGAAAAATAAATAGATTCAGTGTGCCGCGGAAAAATAAATAGATTCAGTGTGCCGCGGAAAAATAAATAGATTCAGTGTGCCGCGGAAAAAAATAGATTCAGTGTGCCGCAGAGTAAAAAAGTTTCCGAGACACTGATCTAATGTAAGTCTAAGTCGCGTTTGAAATGGGCGCTGCAAACTTCACTATGTTTTGTCAGCGTCCACAATTTTTTCACTTTCTGCACACGTTTCATATTTACTAACCATCGCACTAATAATGGCTGTTTAATACGAATTCTATAAACATAATCTTTAACAGAGTTTAGGATTATTTATGGCATATAAATTGAAACTTTAAACGAAACTAGACAATATGCATATTTACTAGTGATTAACGCTAATAATTAAGTAAAAGCTAATTTTAAAAGACGAGCTTAAATAAACTTACTTGATGAAATCGATCCTTGTTATAATGATTTGCGTACCTTACAGCTAAATGTTTGAAACATATTTTATAATCACTATACCAAATATGCTTTAAGTGCGTGAAAATTACATTAGAAGTGTCCTTCTGCCTTGGGGCGGGGGTGGCTCAGTCGGTAGCGCGCCAGGCTCGTAATCTGTAGTTCCCAGGTTCGAGTCCCAGCTGGGTCAGCGTTGAGATTTATCTCCGCAAAATTCCCCGCCCTGCCCACGGTCAGTAGGGGACACCGATGGGCTTGGAAAGGCCGCCGTCCGTCGGATGGGACGTTAAGCCGTGGCCCGTGTGCGGGAGAGCCATACTCTGTGCGCGTTAAAGAACACGCTAGATGGCCTTGACGGGAGGCTACCATCTGTCTCCCAACAGCTGTTCCAGTGGATCCCTCCCCCAACCTTCTCTGAGCCTTCGGGGTCCATGTGACCTGGCCATTTAGCCCATGGTGTGCAAAAAAGTGCCTCTCAGAGGTAAAACAACCCAAAAGTCTTTCTGCCCATTTTCCTCTGCTCCATTGTTGTTGATGGTACGATTGCCAGATATACTTCTACCATATGTAGAACTATTTGGGTTTTACTAATGTAAAAACTGGATAATTCATATTTGCAATAATAATTATATAAATAATAAATATATTGGATAATTCACAACAACAACAACAACAACAATTGCATGAATGTGTGGTTTGCTGTGACGCAAGACAAAACTATAGATCGTTGTAATAATGAGACTTCCGAATGGCAGCATTGCGAAATTCGGATTATAAAACTACATGTTGTAGAGCGAAATGAGCGTTATTCACTCTGGAGTCGTCGAATTCGGAGCATTACTTAACTGATGTTCCAGTTCTTCGGTCAATTGTGACGATGACAGTTGCAGTTGAGATCACCTTTCAAAGTGATCTTAATAAATTTAAGGTGTATGAATGGATACAACCTTATTTTCCTCGGATATCTTTCGGCGGAATATTCCTGGTTTCCCTTACAAACTGAGCTAGTTTCTTTTCTATTGAGATGAAACAGCAGCTGAACGACTACAGTATAGGAAAGAAAATATTCGATACTCATGGTGAAGCGAACTTACCTTTAGCGACTTTAACATGAGCAAAACAAATGCTTGGAGAAAGATCACTCTGGTAAGATAGCCCCAAAAAGACAATATGCACTTTCCAGCGGATGCATCTTTGAGTTAGAGTTTATTAGGTAGATTAATTGTAACAGCTAGGATTTAGGTTCTTTGCTGTCTTTCTCACGATGATATAATTCAACTAACCACTTCTGGAGTCTTCGGGTAAGTTCAGACGGATCAGTAGTAGATCTTACTGATTCTAGAACTGTATAAGGACTATTGGTGGGAGATTGCTATAATGCATTCTTAGTGATGAAGTGCCTCTTTAAAGCATGCGGGTTCTCATTCGGGTCATACTAAAGGAACACTAAACCAGGAGGGGGGGGGGGACTCAGTCGGTAGCGCGCCTGGCTCGTAATCTGTAGTTCCCAGGTTCGAGTCCCAGCTGGGTCAACGTTGAGATTTATCTCCGCAAAATTCCCCGCCCTCCTCACGGTCAGTAGGGGACACCGATGGGCTTGGAAAGACCGTAGTCCGTCGGATGGGACGTTAAGCCGTGTCCCCGTGTGCGGGAGAGCCATACCCTGTGCACGTTAAAGAACACGCTGGATGGCCTTGGCGGGAGGCTACCATCTGTCTCCCAACAGTTGTTCCAGTGGGTCCCCTCCCCCAACCTTCTCTGAGCCTTCGGGGTCCATGTGACCTGGCCATTTAGCCCATAGTGTGCAAAAAAGTGCCGCTCAGAGGTAAAACAACGCAACCTAAACCAGGAGCGCCAACATCGCTTTTTTCGAAGCGAAACTGATATATTTGTAAGGGGCCAGTTTTATACTATATATGCATAAAGCTGGTTTATTCTTTCGTTACTGCTATACTTGGATATTACTAAATAGTAATAAGAATTTTGCAGTTTAAAAATTCTCTGATGTGGGTGAGAGAAAATCTGCTTTTGAAAAAAAAAATATTACGTTATTTTTTATCTAAAAAAACAGTGATGTATCATCATTCATGAATTTTAACCATGTAGTGAATGAGTAATTTAATTTTCCAAATACGTTTGAATCGTTACTGGTTAAAATAAATCGATTATTAAATTTAAAAAATGACTTTTTAATTTTTGGTTATTAGTTACAGTTCCTATTAGAAAACACATTTCTTATTAAAATTTGCTTTTTATCTCGTTTAAAAAAAAAGACATGGTGTCTGTTTTATAATCTCAAATTTTTCCCCCGTTAAAGAATCCCAAGGCAACCCCAGGTGTTCTTTGACGTGCAGGTGTTGTCTCTCCCGCACACAGTGCCACAGCTTAATGTCCCATCCGTGTTCCCCTACTGACCGAGGGCAAGGTGGGCAGTTTTGTGGAGATAAATATCAACACTGATCCAGCTGGGACTCGAACCTGGGAGCTACAGATTGCGAGTCTGGAACACTATCGACCGAGCGAGACAATAATTTTAAAATCAAAGGTGTTAATTTCAATTTATCAAACTAGGTTGACCAGACATGTCCTAAAATCGGGAACGTCTGGTCATCTTGATTGACAGTTTGCAACTAAATTTTCAAGTCTCCAGATCTTCGTCTGTAAATCTGGTCACCCTAGTTTTACTGCTCCGATAACTGTAAAATCACTTGCAATGGCTGGGTTGGGTTGTTTTACCTCTGAGCGGCACTTTTTTGCACACCATGGGCTAAATGGCCAGGTCACATGGACCCCGAAGGCTCAGAGAAGGTTGAGGGAGGGGACCCACTGGAACAACTGTTGGGAGACAGATGGTAGCCTCCCGTCAAGGCCATCCAGCGTGTTCTTTAACGTGCACAGGGTATGGCTCTCCCGTATACGGGGCCACGGCTTAACGTCCCATCCGACGGACGGCGGCCTTTCCAAGCCCATCGGTGTTCCCTACTGACCGTGGGCAGGGCGGGGAATTTTGCGGAGATAAATCTCAACGCTGACCCAGCTGGGACTCGAACCTGGGAACTACAGATTACGAGCCTGGCGCGCTACCGACTGAACCACCCCCGCCCCCACTTCTCGGGTCTTGTGATAAAGTTCAAACGAATCACTTATAGATCCGACTGATTCACGAACTATTTCAGGACTGTTAGGTGTAATATTGCAACAATGCAATCTTAGTGATGAAATGTCTATTTAACAGCATTCCAATTCTTACTAGAATCAGACTAAATGTGCAATAAACCAGGGACGCCAACAGATTTTCGAGGAAGCAAAACTTATATTTGTAGGGGACCAGTTTTACAACTCTGGATCTATAAAACTGGTCTTTTTGTCGTTATTCCTGTACTTTGCAAATAATAATCAAGATATATCGAAGGAATCTTTGTTGTACATAACGGAAGTACGTTTTACAAAAAGAAATAAACGCATTTTTTTTATAGTTTTCATCACAAAAAAGTCGTCTTAATGAATATAATTAACTTTATTGAATATATTACTATTAAAAATGAATCCCTTTTTAAAATTACGAAATGGTAATTCATTTTTGATTATTCATCTGTTCCTCTTAATAAGGCTGTTTCCTATTGAAAGTTGCTTCTTCAAATAACTATTGGGGCGGAAGTAGCTCAGTCGGTAGCGCGCCAGGCTCGTAATCTGTAGTTCCCAGGTTCGAGTCCCAGCTGGGTCAGCGTTGAGATTTATCTCCGCAAAATTCCCCGCCCTGCCCACGGTCAGTAGGAGACACCGATGGGCTTGGAAAGGCCGCCGTCCGTCGGATGGGACGTTAAGCCGTGGTTCCGTGTGCGGGAGAGCCATACCCTGTGCACGTTAAAGAACACGCTGGATGGCCTTGACGGGAGGCTACCATTTGTCTCCCAACAGCTGTTCCAGTGGATCCCCTCCCCAACCTTCTCTGAGCCTTCGGGGTCCATGTGACCTGGCCATTTAGCCCATGATGTGCAAAAAAGTGCCGCTCAGAGGTAAAACAACCTAACAACCCAAATAACTATCCTACTTTAAAGTCTCATTACTCTAAACCAGGCCTGACCAAACATTGAAGCTGTAGGGCAGCATAAAAAATGGAAATGGCAGGCCATCAAATGATATAATCAGTAACTAATGTATAATGAAAGCAAAAAAAGAAATGGAACCTGAACTTGTTGGGTTGAACTTTTTTTGCACACAATGGGCCAAATGGTCTGGTCACAAGGACCACGAGGGCTCAGAGAAGATTGAGGGAGAGGATACACTGAAAGTGGTTGGGAGACAGATGGTAACCTCCCGTCAAGGCCATCCAGCATGTTCTTTAACGTGCACAGGTTCTCTCCTGCACACGGGTCCATGGTTTAATGTGCCATCCGACTGACAGTGTTCCCTACTGACTGTGGAATTTTACAGAGATAAATCTCAATGCTGACCCAGCTTGGGCTCAAACCCGAGAACTGCAGATTACGAGTCTGGTGCACTACTTGCTGAGCAACCCCCACCCAGAACCTGAAGTGAAACAAACAATACTATTTCATTTTAATAGGAATTCGCTTCGCAGAATTTGAACTTCTTCTCTTTTATACATTCTTTATGTCGTTTAAAAATTTGTGATAAGTAGTTTGTGGGGCAGTAGTTTGTCCAGCCCTGCACTAAACGCTAAAAACAATTAACTGGTCTTAAAACTGACAATTTCCTTCCTAAAACTCTTGGTGGCACACTACCTTGATTCAATGCACTTTTCATAATTGGTTTTCAATGCAATAGGAACTTTAGAAAGAACTTAAGTCATTGTGGGCAAGAACGTAAAGGTATGTCTTCATTTTCCCAAGCATTTCTCAGTTCAAATTTACACTCTTAGAAAGTGTAAAAATCTGAAAGTGAAAATCTCTGTTCTCATGAATACAAGCATTCAATATTCGCTACAGGAGATATTTATCCCCAAAAAAAATCTTGATTAAGAAACCATGGTTCATATACTATCCATATTGCAAAAGTCGTAAGCGGATTGGTAATCTCAAGAATTATATGTTTGAACCTCTTAAACCAGACATGAAGAAACTCTTACCCTTTTAGCAGTTTTATCTGCCAGATTACTTAATAGTTTACATGAGGGTATTGGAATGGCAGAACGTGTCTCAGGTTGGTTGGGTTGTTTTACCTCTGAGCGGCACTTTTTTTGCACACCATGGGCTAAATGGCCAGGTCACATGGACCCCGAAGGCTCAGAGAAGGTTGGGGGAGGGGACCCACTGGAATAGCTGTTGGGAGACAGATGGTAGCCTCCCGTCAAGGCATTCCAGTGTGTTCTTTAACGTGCACAGGGTATGTCTCTCCCGCACACGGGGCCACGGCTTAACGTCCCATCCGACGGACGGCGGCATTTCCAAGCCCATCGGTGTCCCCTACTGACCGTGGGCAGGGCAGGGAATTTTGCGGAGATAAATCTCAACGCTGACCCAGCTGGGACTCGAACCTGGGAACTACAGATTACGAGCCTGGTGCGCTACCTACTGAGCCACCCCCGCCCCCGTGTCTCAGGTATTTTAGATATTCTTATGGAAATAAGAATTCAGCTTATGTTGTTTACTTTGTGTCATGTTTTCCAAGAACAGAGTCAAAGGAAACTGTGCTATTGGTGCAAATAATTTGAATAATTTTTGTGTCATAATAAATTATTCACCATGAACCATAAGTTGCCTAATAGATCTTTAGTTTATTTACATCATGATGCATTACTTTTATTTAATATTTACAAGTACTTAACAGAATTTGAATCATAAGTATTACACAATTGAAAAATTATTTTCATTTCTAAACTTTACAATTAATATGTGAAGCTTTGCTATGCTGATCTTCCAGCATCATCCACATTGCTCTTTCCTTGAGGCTGGCAAAGAAATAAAATGATTAATCAAAAGAGAAAATTCTACATACACAACACTGAAAAAGTTTGACTATGCTCTATCATTGGCATTACAGTTGACATTTTTGTCATTATAAGCCTATTGGTTATACAATTTTTTTTTTTTTTTTTTTTTGGGGGGGGGGGGGGCATGCAGAATGTCTTTCTGGAAATGGGAACACTAACTGGATCAGTGCCATACAGGGTCATTATAGCATAATCCGTAGAGTGATGTGATCCTGAAATTGTGATTTATTGCCTACAATCAATGAATTAAGAATTTATTAAGTTACTTAAACAATAATTAATAAAAAAAAATAAAATAAATACCCCCTCAAGCAGCTGCTTGCCACAGAGGTCTGACAGGAGCCTGTCAGTTTATATGCCAGAGTAGAAGGTCTGAGAGGATGGCAGGACCTCAGCAGAAAAACAACACCAGCATCCATGCCTTACCCGGGGCTTGAACCTAGGTCCCGTAGTTCAGAAACCAGGCGCGCTAACCACTCGGCCACGGAACGGCTTAACAATAATTAATACATAAGATAAATATGATTTTATGAATACATTCTGCATTGTCAAATGAATAACAATAAAAAAAATTTAATAATCCACGAAAATATAAAAGTTAAGGGTACTGTACTTTCCAGTGCATACGGAAACCCCAACATGGCAGTGTTAGGAAACAAGATGGGCCAGCTTGTAGCACATCCTCTTTCTTGAAGATGGATAAAGTGTTGAATGTCGTCTTGCCCAGAGCATTTCTTTGTAGAGGAGATTGCATCGATAACAATTATGCAACTTCGCTGCAGTCAAAAACTGCAACATTTTCAGCGAAGAGATCCATGGGTAAAAACTGTTCACTGGAACACAAAAATGTGGCAGAGTAAACAGATTGGCAAGCAGCACTCAAACTGAGGAAAGTGCAATATGGCATACTAGCACTCACTGTCCAAGAATGTATCTCTCTAGGGATATCGGTCTTCCATCTCCTGCACTAACCCTGCCAGTAACTCAATCTCCACTCCCGATCTTATCGCAGGAGCTAATCCCTGCCTGTTCTATAAGTCTAATATTAAGACAGTGACCCAGAAAGGAGCAATATCTCTCTTTGCTGCTCAGTGCCCCCCCCTCCTAGACAGACACACTTGCTTCTCCCATCTCTAACTGTATAAAACTAGTTCACCCTTCTGTTGCTTGCATAACTAAGAGTTAATTGTATATCTCAATGTTGAAATAATCACTGAATATATATACATATATATATATTTTTTCCGTCAAGTACCATTATAGTTTAAATGTACATATCATTAATCAAGAAAAATCCTAATTGAAATAATACCTTCAGTCTATCTTAAATTTAGTTAGGTGAAATCTAATAAATTCAAATTAAATTTGCCATTAAAAGTAAGTATTAATTATACCAGCACGACATTAACCTCATATTTGGAATGTAAATTAACATCCCACCATTATTTCAGGACTACACTAAGGGTGCAATTTAACGTTTTTTCTCCTATGTCTTTTGATCCAATTAGGCATCGATTGATAATTTGGGTATAACTTTACAACACACAGAGTACTTCTAATTACCATTACCATATAAACCAGTTTTAAGTAATTAATTCATTTAATGTTTTTTACTCGATTTGGCCTCCAGGTTCAATCTTTTGCCCATTATATCTTTTAAATCTTCTCTTTCCCTCACTTTTCCCTTTGGGACTGAGCTCCCTTTCTTTCCATATATGTTCACTCCCCCCCCCCCACCTTTTTACTTTTTCATTCAGATTTGTCTTCCTCTAGCCAAGTCATGTGCTCCCAATGCATCTCAGGGTTACCTGGAATCCCAGTGAAATGCTTTTATATAGCAAGTTCCTCAATTATAAAGGGATGGCAGGGCTTGGGGGTTTCCTTGGCCATCATCCCCCCATGTCTGTTTTTTCTTATCCCTGGTCATCGATTGCTCGAGTGTAGTAATTGCCAGCCCTCCACACTGCCTTGGTGGGCATGGTCCCATGTGATGTCGAGTGTTGCTTGGGCCTCGGCTTACTGCCCTTAGCGAATGCTTTCCTTCTCCCTTGCTCTTTCTTTCTATTCTCATGGCTGATCAGCCAATATTAGTAGATTCTAAATTACATTTCCAACATTTAGGATTTTTCTTCATTTAGTGTTCCAAATTCATTGACTGAAGTAAAAAATCAAGCCTGGATTTCACCCCATTTATCAATTCAAGACTAGATTGTTTTTTTAAATAAGCCAAACCCAAATGAGTATATCAATGTCTGTGGAAAAACTCTAGCTTCTGCTGGACAACTTCAAAATAAACACAACAATGAGAGTAAAACTGAGAATGAAAATTTGAATTGTTTTACCTCAAAACTAAAACTCTTACTGCACAATGAACTAAATGGCAAGGTCAGAAATACCCTAAACCTCAATCTGCATTGAGGCTTAGGGTATTCCTACATGAACCCACAATAAGAAGTAATATGAAATCTAACTGTGTTAAAAAATTAGATAATTATGAAATACCTCTTATACACTGTACTAACAGCCTCCTCCTTAAAATTAGACTGTCAGATATCGTTTAAAAAAGCTAGTTTTCAGACTTCAAAAGTACCAAATAGCTTTTTATTAATTTAATAATATCCATAGGGAATTCATATTTGCATTTTTACGTGCACTTTCAATTTTGCTGTCCCTTGTAGCCAAGTAGTTAGCATTCTTCGTGTATAACAAAATATAAATAAAAAAAATAAATACCCCCTCAAACAGCTGCTTGCCACAGAGGTCTGACAGGAGCCTGTCAGTTTATACGCCATAGTAGAAGGTCTGAGATGCAGGTTTGAATTCTAGAAAAGGACGTTGGTGATATCTTTTTGCATATCTCACCTCCCTCACAGGTCTGTTCTGTAACATATGAACAAGCTCCATGGAAATGGACTGCCTAAGAACTAAATTTTGTTTAATAATCTAAGTACCATGATATTTATGTGAAAATGAATTTTGAACCACCTATAGCAATGGTTCTCAACCTTTTAAGCTTCATGTACCCCCTGGAAATGTGAATGCAACTGGCGTACCCCTTGTATAGATAGATAAAACTATAGTTATAGTAAAACAATGGGAATAAAACACTGACTTTGTTACTAGATCTAGCAACTTTTGAGCTCTCACGACATCCCTAAAAATTTTTATCACATACCCCATGTTGAGAACTCCTAACCTAGAGTATTCTATTAGAAGTCGCAAAACATCAGCATTCATCTTGAAAAATATCCATTATAAATATTACCTTAAGGGGAAATTATGCTTCACTTACCATTACAAAAATATGAGAGGGTGTCATATCTTGGGCTAAATCATCCAGACTAAAGGCATTTGAAGTTCCAGGGTTAAGGATAAGCCGTAATCGAGGAAGTGGCACATAGCCAGGAACAAGGGGATACAGATTGTACATCAGTTTATACTTATCTCTTGGCAGGATTCTAAAATGCAACTGGAAAAATAATTTTATATACTATATGTGTAAATTAGACATTCTTTTTTCAGAAAATACTCAAATACCAGAAAATTTCCCAGTGAAATTCAACAGGCCCTAGAACACCACTCTCCAAAGTGAAAAAATAAAAGTGGTTTTAAACTGAAACTTGAGTTCTACGATAGGTAGAGATTTGAATTTTTAATGCAATACAAGGAGGTATGGCAAACACCTGCAGGTAAAATTAGGATTGGACAGTAAAGTACTTAGCAAGTTACTGGACAGAGTCAAAAAGCATTAAAATCTAAATAAGTCAAAAAGAGTGGTCAGAGGTTCAAAATTTAGTTCTATTATAAGTAGAGACTCGAATTATGGGGGTTAATCTGTTAGCATAGAACAATCTCAACAGTGAATCAAGTGTTGCACCCCTCTATTGGGTGTGTCCTGTAAGAGATTTGCAGTTCTATATGAAACTGTAATTGTTGCTGACAATGTGAACATTGCCCAGAAGGCAGGCAAGGCAGTTCTCCAAGGCTGTCTGCAGGATGTGAATTACCACTATAGAATCATTAAAAAAGAATAACCCTTTTAAAAGTATTTCTTTTAATTAAATAATTAAGTGACAAAAATATATTATTTTAGGTAATATTTCGGAATGAATTAGTCATTTCCCCTTGGTCATTTCACTTTATTATCTAAATTAAAATTGTATATAGTAACATTAACTTTTGACATTATTACTCATAAAAAGAGATAAGGATAGTCAAGTGTATTTATACATGAATTACGAACTAGGTTAACTATAAGAAGAATTATTTAACATCAGTTTTTCTTGTTTAGTATCTGCCAAAAGTTCTTCATTTGTTATTTACAGTTCACAACAACCACTAAAAGCAATATTTTCTTTTCCTGGAAAGCTACTTGAGAGATGTGATTTAAAAAAAAGAAAGGAAAAAAGCGTTTATATATATATATTTTTTAATTTTATATATAAACACTTTTCTCAACTGCAATGATTCCTTAACTAATATAATGATACATTAGCTCTACATGTGATGGCTTTGAAGTTATTTGAAAGTACAAATAATTAATGAACTCAACTCATTTTGGGTACTCCAATAAATAACCACTCTATTAAGTTGCTTCAAATAGAGGAAAAATTGTCTTGAGCCGGGTGGGATACGAACCCACGACCTCCTGATAACATGTCAGGTGCTCTGGACCACTGAGCTACCAGCTGTCGATCAAGATCTTCTCTAATTGATGATATGAACCTTCCTCAACCTACCTTATTTAACATGTAGGGAGTGTTCAGGCAATATTACCCCAAGCGGCTTATTAATGCCTTTCAGATGGAATGCATGTATTACAAGAATGCAAATCTACAAATAATTAATGAACTTAACTCATTTTGGGTACTCGAATAAATAACCACTCTATTAAGCTGCTTCAAATATTTAGAGGAAAAATTGTCTTGAGCCAGGTGGGATACGAACCCACAACCTCCTGATAACATGTATATGAGTTGAGTTCATTAATTATTTGTAAATGCATACTCGTAATACATGCATTCCATCTGAAAGGGATTAATAAGCCACTTGGGGTGATATTGCCTGAACACTCCCTACATATTAAGTAAGGTAGGTTGAGGAAAGTTCATATCATCAATTAGAGGAGAATCTTGATCGGCGGCCAGTAGCTCAGTGGTCCAGACATGTTATCAGGAGGTCGTGGGTTCGTATCCCACCTGGCTCAACACAATTTTTCCTCTAAATATTTGAAGCAACTTAATATTTGAAAGCAATATACCTAAATGGGAAAGTTAATATATAAAAACCTATATCAGTCAGAATATTTATTTCAGAAAATACACTTTGAAAATATGTTTAAAACTACTAAGGAAAACAAAAATTACAACAAAAGGTATGCCACAGAATATTACCAAAATATATTATTTTATAAATGAACTGTTCAGAAAGACAAACCACGTGGACTCATCTCACCTGCTTGTTTCCTGCATACATGAAAGCATCACTACTGTCAACAAAAAGTTCCACATCTTGCACTGATGCTAGTCTATTATACAAATGATAGGTGACTGTCATAGGTGTACGAACCCATCCATGGGCAGGACTTTCAAGTTCAATGTAAATAGGAACTTTCTTTACTTCAACTGTTGGCAAGGTGACCATTGTCTGAACTGATACATATTCCTGATCTTCAGAATTCCTGCATATATATTTAAAATGCATACAGGATTTCCCAAATATCAAAAAATAAGAAAATTCTACACATTTCCCATTAAAAAGTTATATATAATATTAGGTTGGTTGCTGTGTGGAATTTAATGGTGCATTGGCAACTCAGGCCATAATGCACTACACAAATGACATAATAAACAGTAAAAGACACAAAAATCTGCAACCAAGATTTAAAATGACAACATAAAGTACACAAATTTGGTAGTGATGTAAAACTACAAAGAACAAGTGTAGAAAAACAGGTAAAACAATAACAGATGTAGAAATACAAAATCAACCCAGGTGTAAATAACTGGGTTACATATATATAAAGAAAAGCACAGATATCATAAAATCAAAGTCAATTTAAAGAAAATTATTGTTTCAGTTTAAAATTCAATATGAACCAAAGAAAATATTAGAGGATTAGGTTGTTTTAACTGTGAGTGGCACTTTTTTGCACACAATGGGCTAAATAGCCAAATCACAAGAACCACAAGGGATCAGAGAAAGTTGGGAAAGGGAACCCACCGGACAGCTGTTGAGAGATATGGTATTCTCCCATCAAGGTCATGCAGGATGTTCTTTAACGTGCACAAGGTACGACTCTCCTGCATACGAGGCTACAGCTTAACATTCCCGTCCAACAGGCAGCAGCCTTTCCAAGCCCATCAATGTCCTCTTTCTGATCAGGGGCAAGGTAGTAGAGATAAATCTCAATGCTTGAGTGAGATTGTCCCAGATTTCTGAATGGCAAACTATATTAATGGCCTATATTTTAAAAGTGTCTGCTGACAAGTGTTGTTTTGCTTTCTAAATCAGCTTTTCTCACAGGGCATATAGCTATGACCTCACTTTAGGTAATGATGAGTTGCGATTTCTGAGCTATTCATATAATCATTTATCAACCTATTTAATATATGCACCAAATAATTTTTTCTTGTTTTCTTTTAAGAACTAGTTAGCTTATAACATGTAAGTGAACTTTACAATTTTAGAATGTTCTTTATTTAATAGCTTAAAATCAAAAAAAAAAAAACAAACTGATAACTTTATTGTGAGACTTTTTAGCAAAGTTTTACTCTACATGGAGAAATAAGATCTTCTTGAAGTCCCAGAGTGTATGTAACAATTGTACTTTTTAGCAGCTACTGCTGCAGCATGTGATACATTCTGCAGCATCCTTAGTGAGTAAATTCAATACAAAAACAAGGTAATTCTATAAACTGCATCAGTTAGAATGAGTAAGGAATTCTTTTTCTGATGAGTTCATCAGATTGGAGTTGCTTTACACCAATTGAGGTAGAATTATTTTTCATACAGTAATCTAATAAAGTTATTTTTAGCCGAAAGTGGAGTTATCTAATTTGTGCACTAGTACCTTCAATTGTATATAATGGCACCATAGAAATGGCCATCTCAGATTTCTTAAGTGAATATGTGATAATAAAGAAATGGCAGCAGTAAAAACAATGATAAAAATTATTAGAAAGGCTAGTTTTTACATAAACCTAAAATACTCTGAAACTGTCAATTAATGTTTTAAAAATTTCAATAATATATATAACAGTGTTTAGAACAATGTAATATATATAACATATATTACAGTGTTCTAAACAATGTTCAATATAGTAACAAGAACTTACCTTTTCCACTTTAAATTGTAAAATCCTACTGATAAATTAGAACTGCAGTTAGGTGGAGTAACAAGACAAAAACATTCTGTAGCAGCCTCTCTGCATACCAGGGACACTAATGAAAAGCATTTTATTACTAATCAGAAGTGGTAAACATTGAAAAAGCAATCAAACACTGAACAAAACATTTTGCTTGTTTTTTAATTTTATTTAAATCAACATTATACAAGCTTCAAAGCTAATAATGATAAAAAGGTTTTATTACTAAATACTCAGATAAAACTGTCCTAATATTATTAAACACTCAATAAAGTTCAACTTGTCTAACTGTTAATTCTTATTTGAAAACTTTACTGATATAATTTACAAATTCAGTAGTCGTCCCGTGGCCAAGTGGTTAGCATGCTTGGCTATTGATCTAAGGGACCTGGGTTCAAGCCCCGGGTAAGGCATGGATGTGTGTGTTTTTCTGCTGAGGTCCTGCCATCCTATCACACCTTCTGCTATGGCATATAAACTGACAGGCTCCTGTCAGACCTCTGTGGCAAGCAGCTGTTAGAGGAGGTATTTTTTTTTATTACAATTCATACATAAAGCTAATACACAAAAATAGTCATAATAAGAGCAAAAAAAAAACACATAAGATACTAATTAGCCATTACAAGGGTATATTGTATATGGTACTTTCTGCAGAATCAGTATTTTAAGAGTAAAAAAGAAAAATTTACTATAATGGCTAATAATCAGTTCAATAAAAGGAAAACATATTTATGAAAAAGAATGTTCTAGACAAAACAAAAAACCTCTTTTCAAATTTTTTTCAAAACCAATTTTTTTGCTAAATTATTATTTCATTATATGTAAGTATCTCTCTTGGCTATTTCTAAACATGTTTTAGATAACTGCCAATTAAGACTTACTTGCAAGCATGAAATACTTAGTTTAAGGTTATTTGCTTATAGCAGTAGTAGTAGCAGCATTATAATAGGTTTTCCAAACAATGAGCTAAATGTCCAAGCCACAAGAAACCCAAAGAGCTCAGAGCTGGGTCAAACAAGGAGTTCCATTTGATAGCTGTTAGCAGAAGATGAGTTTCCTGTCAAGGCCATCCAGTGTATTCTTAAATGTGCACGGTGTTATTATGTATGTCACTTAAATGTGTATCACTTTCGAATGGCACCAGAGTTTAACTTCCCATTCTATAAATGCCAGCTTTTCAAGTCCTTTCCAAGTCTTTCTTACCAAGGAGAAAGCAAGGGTTAGTGGAGAAATTCTCAATGTAGAGCGAGGACCCAAACCTGAGGTTCGAGTCTGGTGTGCCACTGACTGAGTGTCCCCATTCTGCTTTTGACAATATGAATGAGTTTAGTTATACATTTCACTAGCAACAGCTAATCAATGTATCATACTCATGAAAGTTTAATATTCAAACAAAATCATTTGGGTAAATTATTTTACCTAATCCTTATTTTATACAGAAGTGCAGTGAGTACATATAATAATTTTTGAATCTGTATTTATGTAACCGCTAAAGTGCATAAATCAGTTATTCTACAGATTATCTAGGTATTGTGCAGATTAACAGGGTGATCCGTTAACATGCAGAAAATTGTTTCATTTCTCAAATTACCTAGGTAATCTGCAAATTACCTGGATAATCTGCACATTACCTACTAGGCACTCGTTAAAGTGAAAATAAGATCTTTGCTGGAACAACAGGAACGTTTCTGTACGCTTAAATTAACATAATGTTATTTATCTAGTGTCCGAGAGTAGAGTTGAAACTAGGGTCATCCCTCTGTCAACATGAATCAGTCGTCCGAATTATAAAAAACGCCCCCAAAATGAGCAGACCAAGTGAGAACGAATCATTTTAGTGATTCGTTATCAAGAATGAATCACTTTACCGATTCGTTCTCACTTGGCCTCCGCTCATCCGGGGCCAAGTGATAATGCGGACGAGTGAATCACGTGACACGAAGATTCATATTCAAGAGATTCACCACTATGAGAGAAACAAACTTTTGAACTTTAACGATACGGAAGCCGTTAATGTGCACATTACCTAGGTAAAATGCGGAAAACTCTTGATTCCGCACGTTAACGGAACAAATCAGTTAATCTGCAGATTAGCAGGTAATGTGCACATTAACGGCTTTCGAGCTTTAGCGGTAACATTTACACAAAATAATTACCCAAGTGCAGAAATAGAGAAAGATGTTTTATGCCTCCAGACCTAACAATGTTTTGGAGACCATTTGCTGTGACATAATGCAATTAATATTTCAACATGCAAAACAGTTACAGCGACAACTCTCAGACACTGCATTAAAATATTGTTACAGTATAAGAGCAGAAGTTTCAAAGAAATTTAACAATAGATTCAAAAAAGAAGAGAATTTCAGCCAAAAGAGGTTGGATGGACCAAATGGTTAATCCAGCCCATTGGCCCCAGACATTCAGTGTGTGCAATAATTAATATGCACTAATATAGCTTACCACTTTTAACTGCTGACATTGCATTCTCATCCACAGTCTTTACGTGATGAGACTAAAGAAAAAGGAAAAACTATATAGCAGAAAAGGACAGAATTCAATTCAATGCTACTTAATTTATGATCAATGCAATTAAAATACAGTTTGTTCTTTAATCACTCTTACACACAAAAAATACTTCATTCTCACTATAAAAAAAAACACTTTCACAAAACAAACTATTATTTAAAATAATAAGCAGAAACATGTTACAAATTGCTCATAAAGTAAAACCAACAAAAAAAGGCGAGATTCGAATAGTTTGGCCATGATGCTTTTATATAGAACTGCAGATTACTAAATATTAATAAATGGCATTCACAAAAGCTTGAGGGCAAAAGGTCAGCTCTAAAATGTGGTGGGTAATAGTGGTTTCATTAAATTTTGCAATAAATTGCAAATAGGACTTTATTAAAATTTGCTTTCAGTGGTCAAATGCACTTGAACTGAATGAACAGTCAAGTTGAACATGTATAACCCATGGCTGTTTGAGGATTGAAGGTTTCTAACTTAAGCAATATGCTATAAAACATCCGCTATTCAAGATTATGTTTAACATGTTAAATAATGTACGTTTAATAATTTATAACTTAATTCATTAGAAGCCAAATTATAATTAAATAACATTTAGATTATAAATACCACAGTCTGGGTTTGACTCCCATGATGTCATGGTTGTTTAAAATAATATAGCCTTGCTGGTCTCATCATGAATTGTAAAAAAGAAAAAATAACAATCATGGGTGTTGCAAATCAAATTCTAAATTTTGGAGCTGTAAGAGCAAGAATTTAGAATGCTAATTAAATGTAATTAAATATATCATACAATTTCAATTAAAATGAGTTATAGACTTAGAGCAATCATTCTGAACTAGAAGCTATGGGCTTGTCTAGAGGTTATGTGAATGTTAATACAAAAATTGCCACAATTTCTTTATTTTTTTTACTATATTTTATGTACCACATATAAAATATTACCATTAAACTAAATTAAAAGTAAAATTCAATTACCTCTGTGATTATCACAGAGGAAAATGAATTTATTGTCATTGAAATTCTAAAATTTACATAAGAATGCTGCAAAACTGTAGATCTCATTTCCTTTGACACAAACAGATGCATTTGAGGAACACTTGATCATATATTCATCACATATCACAGTGTTCTTCAAACCTTATTCTGTGATATACCCCTAATCCAGTCATTTGGATTTTTTTTACGTGTGTGTGTGTGTGTGTGTCGTGTACTTCTTTTCTAATGAATCTGCAATACTTATACCTTCTGATGTAAGAAGAAAATAAATGGCAAAGTATTATTATTAAGTTAAATATTTCTCCTATATATAGATTGAAAAAAAAAATTTCCCACCATTACTAAATTTATTTCAAGTACCACTGGTTGAAAAACACTGATATATCAAACATTTCTTACTTCATCAATTTGCTGACTTTTATTTACATATATGTATTGAAGATACACTGAAGAGCCAAACAAAATATCATGACGAGTGCGTCCTTATGCAAATTGAAGCAACTGCAGATAAACAACAGTATGTGTGAAGCTCATGAAAAGTATAAATAACACCTGTTACTGAACTCTGTTAATCAGTGTTATTCTTGTTTTTCAGATGGGAAAGGCAACGGACTTCAGTGAATTTGGCAAAGGCCAAATTGTAATGGCCAGACAACTGGGTCAGAGCATTTCCAATATGGCAAAGTATGTGGGGTGCTCACGGTCAGCCGTTGTTAGTACCTTCAAAAGTGGTCTGAGGAAGGGGAAAACCATGAACCGCCAGCAAGGTGTGAGCTGACCACGATGCTAGAGCTGAGCGAAGGCTATCCCATATGGTATGAGCCAACAGAAGGGATATTGTGACACAACTCACCTGTAATTTGAATGCTGGTGATGGGTTGGGTTGTTTTATCTCTGAGCAGCACTTTTCTGCACACCATGGGCTAAATGGCCTGGTCACAAGGACCCCGAAGGCTCAGAGAAGGTTGGGGGAGAGGGGACCCACTGGAAGAGCTGTTGGGAGACAGATGGTAGCCTCCTGTCAAAGCTATCCAGCATGTTCTTTAACGTGTACAGGGTATGGCTCTCCCACACATGCGGCCAAGGCTTAACGTCCCATCTGATGGATGGTGGCCTTTCCAAGCCCATCAGTGTCCCCTACTGACTGTGGGCAAGGCGGGGAATTTTGCGGAGATAAATTTCAATGTTGACCCAGCTGGGGCTCGAACCTGGGAACTGCAGATTACGAGCCTAGTGCTACCATCTGAGCCACCCCCACCACTGCTGGTGATGTGAGAAATGTGCCACAACACACAGTACATCGAACCCTGCTGAAAATGGGGCTGTGTAGCTGCAGGCTGCTCCAAGTACCCATGCTAACCTCGGTTCACCGTCAAAAGTGCCGACAATGGGCATGCGAGCATCAAAACCGGACTTTGAATGATTGGAAGAAAGCTGTCTGGTTCGATGAATCTTGTTTCCCATTGCACCATGTGGATGGCCAGATACATATGCACTGTTCACCTGGGGAAGTGTTAGCACCAGGATGCACTGTGGGACGAAAACAAGTTGGTGGAGGAAGTGTAATGCTTTGGGCAATGTTCTGCAAGGAAACCCTGGGTTCAGTCATTCATGTGCAGAAAACTATGATGTCTATCACCTACCTAAACATCAATGCAGATCAGGTATATCCTTTCATGGCAATGGCATTCCCCTCTAGTAGTGCCTTTTTTCAGTAGGATAATGCACCATGCCACACTGTCCAGATTGTTTGAGAATGGTTCATAGAACATGTGGAAGACTTCCAGGTATTGCCCTGGCCTCCAAATTCCCCAGACATCAATCCAATCGAGCATCTGTGGTTTGTGTTGGAACAGCATATCCAATCTGCAGTGGCTCAACCACATAACTTACAAGAGTTAAAAGGATCTGCTGGTAACGTATTGGTACCAGATACCACAAGACACCTTTAGAAATCTTGTAGCATCCATGCCTCACCAGGTAAGAGCTATTTTGGCAGCACGTAGAGGACCAACATTATATTAGGCAAGTGGCCATATAATATTTGGTGTATAAGGCAGGTGTATAAGGCAGGTGGGGAGGAAATTATCCGTACATATGTAATGTTAGGTTGCCACAATGCATGACAAATATCAATGAGGTTATACTATATTCCTTTGAAATATAAAGTAATATAAAGCATTATTTATATAAAAATAGAAATAAATATACTAGATTACTTTTGAAATGATAATCTTTAAAACTTTGAATAGAAAGAAAACAAGTGCATATATAATTTTTCACTAATAGTAAAGAAAACTGGATACTAGATGAAAAGTATACAAAGTAATACACCTGAAAATATAAATTTGAAATAATTTAGGTTTTACAGTTGCACGAGGTTAAAAAAACATTACATCACTAATATAGTAAACCATGTTACAAACATGCATGAAAATGCTCCTGTAACAAAAACAATTAAAAAAAATTAGATTTCTCAAATTAATAAGGCAATTGTAGCTTTAACCCACACTTTTGGTCATACATCAAGTATTCTTACCACTTAAACTATTCGGCTGTTCTCGGGCTTAATTTTAGCTATGACGAATTTTATGTGTGGTCCCACAAGGAAATTTGCTCATATAAATATTTATCATCCCAGATTCATACGATCATTGATCAAGTTATCATGAAGACATAAGCAATATATCTCTTTTTGAGAGATGTTAATTATAGTCCATCTGGTTGGACCTCCATAGCCCATGGCTGCATGAGGATTTTGTATGTATGTACACTTTCCAATATTAATGGTGAAGTACATAATGTTACAAACAAATATGAGAAGTTTCCTGTTATTTTATGTTTTATGTTATATCACCTCTCACCATTAATGTAATAATGCTATGATTAATACATCTTAAAAAGAGGCACACTGATTATATGCTCTCAATGATTCAGATCAATGAATAAGTGCGAAATGTCCCATTCACATGCTGATTAAAGTTTAGATTTCTCATAGCAACATTAAGCCAAGGAATTGACAACAGTTGAGAGCTCAGACAGTAAAATTACTTAAAATTACCCTAATTAGACAAATATTAAACTTTTTTGGTTTACTAAAATCTAACTTATTATATAGGTAATTTTAAAGTTATTAATACCAATTCAAGAGTTCCATCTTCTAGGGTTAAGGGCAAAGAAGAACAGGAAACAATGTCCACTTTCAACAGAAATGGTTCTTCTGATCTTAGACTCTGTTGTTGCTCAAACTATTTGAAATAAAATATTTCAATCATAAAAACTCATTAATTTCATTACTCAGCATCATTTCTCATAATTGATTTAGATACAAAAAATTAACTATTTTGCTGAGAATTTTTAATGAGTTCTCTGTCAATATTAGCTTATATTTCTAGTGCTACTTTGAAAGTAAACTATTAATTAAATATTAAATATATATATATACATTAAAGCATAAATAATTTAAAGAAAAAGAACTACATATTATGATAAAATTACAATAAAAATAATATTTCTAAAGAAATTAAGATACATAAATACATAAGTAAGATTAGTCCTAAAGAGACATTATTTTACAATTGAAACACATTCATTAGACAACAGAAAATAAAAATTAATTTCATGGATGAAGCTGTAATTTGGTGAATTCTTGTTTATCTGTGGGTGGATTACCCAGTTTTCAGTTTAACTATGCAATGATATAAGAAATCTGACAAGCACAGAATAACAAGACTCTAAATCAGGGTCAGGCAACCCAGGGTGCAAAGCAGGTTTATCAAGCCTGCTGGATACACAAAGATGGGTCTTAATATTTTCAGGTAGTTAAGGAATTGGCATTCAATTTAAAAGAGTTTAAATGTATTAAGTAGATTCTACTTAATACACTACAAAATAAATCAACCAAATAATAATAATAATCAATATGAGAGCTTAACTTGTATACAATATTTCTATATCAAATAAGTAGTATAAAAAAAGTCAACTATTGATGCAGCATTAATATTCTGGCACACATATTGCTTCCATTATTGAAATATGGCGGCCAGAAAAAAAGGTTGAATGATTTTAGCTGCTGGTTGTTTGTTTGTTTGGGGTTTTATGGCACATGGGTGACTAAGCCATAATGCACCAAACAAAAGACAATATAAAAAATAAAAGATGTGTATACCCGCAACCAAAATGTAAAATAAAAGTGCTACCTTTTAAAATGGTAAAACAACAAATAACAAGTGTATAAGTAAAACAACTTGAGAAATACAAAATAAAATAGTCCCAGGTGTAAGAGACCTGGGTTATATATACAACATACAAGGTAACTATAGGGTAAAATCAAAGTCTAGTAAAATAGCCACAATATTTTAAAAAGGAAAAAATCAGTGATAAAATGCAATGATCAGATAAAAGATGTCCGGAGTATAAGAGGCACAGACGTAAAATCATGGAAGTTAAAATACATATTCTACATTCAAAGTTAAAAGCAGGACAAGACATTAAAATATGTTAGATTGTTAAAATAGTGTCACAAAACTCGCACTTAGGTTCATTGTTCGAAATGATTTTAGCAAAGATATCATACTATGCTATGTTTACATAGTATGTACAGATATCACATTGTCTAACACTTTAATATGCATTATGAAAAAATCATTCCTAAACTTACACAGTCGTATCAGAATATGACCACCTACCATAGTATATGTATGGTAGGTAGTCATATTATTCTGATATGACTGCGTGTTTCAGCATTTCTCAGTAATATGCTTATACCATAAAATGTTTGTGTTCATTTTTTAGTGTTTTTGCAATATCTATGCATTTCTTTCCCTTCTATTAATCTAGAAAAGCAAGAGTTTACCATATATATATATCCACTTTACACTATATATAACAGTGATATATACATGAAGAACAATTTCAATATTCCAACTTAAAGGTGAAATAATAGAATTTCAACAAGGAAAAGTGGATGGAAATACTTACTTTCATATTCATGAATTTTACTGAAAACTCAAACGGTTCTATAGTGTTAACTTCTATATCTTCGGTTTTCTTACATGAACAATGAAGAAGCTGTTCATCAACTTCAACATCAATGTCATATGTTACCTACATAAAAACAACATAATTTCTCGTAATCCCTCATAGTGTTTGCAGCACTAAAAGCAGACCAGTTAAAACAAAGAAATTGGAATAAAAAGCAGAAATAAGCAAATTTGAAAGTAATATGCACTGCATGAAATAACTCAGATTTAATAAATAGATGGTAATAAATTATATCTAGTATAATGTATATTGTATGTAAGGTCAAAATTCTTACTAAAATACTACATTAATTATTTTACAATCCTAAATAAATTAGTTTAATACGTAAAAAAATTTCTCAAGTTTTGCACAGTATTAGTATTAAAAGTCATATCATCTCATTTTTTATTTTTGCTGAACATCTTAACAACTTTGTAATTACTCTTACATTTTTGTGAATGACTGAAAACTGAGCAATATGTGCAGATATTTCACATGTGGAATGGAAATCCTCAAATTCAGATTTGTACTTAGGTTGGGAACATTGACAGGATGATTTGAAATATTGTTCCATTTAAAATTTTATTTGCTACTTTTGTTAAACTGCACATAGGAAATGTACTTTGTACAGTAATTCTACAAAGAATAAAATGGTTTCATATGTACATGTATACAATGTTTGCATGTAAGAAAGTAATCACATTCACTTTCTTGACATGAGCATGATGCCATTCCACATATTGTTAATGCTTTAGAAGAGCCCAATTTCAGCTAAATGCTTGCACTGAAGCATAGCAGTTAAAGTTAATTTATAGATGCAATTCAAGGATCATTTCTTTCTGCCTTGTTCTATGAATATTGCAGCTGAAAATTAAAATTATAGACTTTATTTAAATAATGCATATTATATTTAATAAATATTTTTGTTGAACAACAAAGCAGTAGCAAACTCAGAAGTTTTTCTGAGCAAGGACTCTGTCTTCAGTAAAGTGACACTACATGGTGACGTTAGGTCAGTTGACTTCTTTCCACGTCATGAAGGGTGATTACATTGTCTCTTAGTATCACTTCACTGAAGACAAAGAGCTGCCCTTGTTCCGAAAAGCTTCCAAGTTTGCTCCTGAAAACTTTTTAATATGAAAATAGTTTGAAGGATAAACTTCAAAATTTTATTGCTCAAAGACAGAGAGCTTTCAGTTATTTTAAAAATATAGATGGTACATTAACTAATTTGTATTTGATAAAGACTATAAACAGCATGCTACTTGTTTACCACCATAGTGACCTATTAGTCATTTTCTTAATATAATCTGGCATTCATATATTACAATATACTTACTATATACATTATCAGTCAGAAATTAGTTCTGAATTACTGTTCTTTTTAAAAACAATTAGCAATTTGTTTGCTAATCAATCTATAATTTTTTCATGATCCAATGGAATGCACATAGTTAGGTTGGGCTATTTTACCTCTGAGCAGCACTTTTTTTGCACACAATGGGATAAATGGCCAGGTACAAGGACCCCAAAGGCTCAGAGAAGGTTGGGGGAGGGGACCCACTGGAATAGCTGTTGGGAGACAGATAGTAGCCTCCCGTCAAGGCCATCCAGCGTGTTCTTTAATGTACACAGCATATGGCTCTCCAGCACATGGGTCCATGGTTTAACATCCCATTCAACGGATGGCAGTCTTTACAAGCCCCTCAGTGTCCTCTTCTGACAGAGGGCAGGGTGGAGAGTTTTGTGGAGATAAATTTCAATGCTGGCCTAGATGGGACTCAGACCCAGAAACTGCAGATTACATGCCTAGTGCGCTACTGTCTGAGCCACTCCCACCCTGCACATTGTTAAGCAAATATGTAGTTTGATTTTTACTTTTAAATTTTATTGTATCTTTATGGCTCTAACTTTTATCTTTTTATCCTATAATTTTTTTCCTATTATATTTATTGTGAATTCACAAAACAATACACCTATCCCTCGATTTACACTGAAGATAAGTTCCACACAAAACCGTGTAAATCGAAATCCGTGTAATCGAAATCAAAACCGTGCAAATCGAAACTGAATTATGCACATTTTAGTGTTTTTTTCGTTTTACACGGTTTTACATAGCAAAATCCAAGATTTCGATTTACACAGTTTTGTGCGGAACCAATCTTCAGTGTAAATTGAGGGACAGGTGTATTCTAATCATAATCAGCACAAAATTAAAACTATTGTGGTTCTAGAATGTCACTATGTTTAGTGGGGAGCAAAGGGCAGCAAC
Source organism: Ryuthela nishihirai (assembly GCA_038380435.1). Classification (NCBI taxonomy): domain Eukaryota; kingdom Metazoa; phylum Arthropoda; class Arachnida; order Araneae; family Heptathelidae; genus Ryuthela; species Ryuthela nishihirai. The sequence goes on from JAWZYU010000908.1 coordinate 40,995, forward strand.
TGTAACCTAATTAGAAACCAGTGTAAAATATGTTGCAAACAAGAATCTTCTAGTGCAGTACTCTTTACATAAACAACAGACACAGTATTTATGTATTTTTAGTATTTATAAAGTACCATTATTATATTATTTCAGTATTTATAAAGTACCATTGCTCAGTTAATAATGGATATGATTGCTCAGTTAATAATAGATATGATTGCTCAGTTAGTATTCTATTCTTCTGTTAAATTTTTGTCTGCTTTTTAATTAAATTTTTTTATAGAACAATTTTCTATACTGATGCTTAACTCTTCCAGGATCCATCTCTTGTATACAAGTTGACAGAATCCGAAATGAGAGACCAATGACGCCAATATCAATTTTTAGTACATGAAATTTCCATTTTTTTTTTTAATTTGCCATTTGAAAATTTTTTTACATATATTTTGCAAAAATACATTACTAATGTTTGAAAAATAAAATTTTCTTTTTCCATTTGATGCATATTTTATTAACCAATGATATGAATAATTTGTTAAAGCCATCTGATTGCCATTTCTTAGAAGAATATACATGTTTGTTAACATTACTTTAAGGTGAAGCAGTTCATTAATTTAAGCTCATAAGTCTTATTTGAACTATTGTCAACGAATTTTTCCTTCAAGTTTCAAAAATCTACTAAAAATTAACGAAAAAAAAAACTGCTATTTTTAAAAATGCAAGATTTCAGAAATAATTGTGAAGTTACATACATTTTTTTTTTATTTGCAACATATAAATAAAAATAATAAATACCCCCCTCAAGCAGCTGCTTGCCACAGAGGTCTGACAGGAGCCTGTCAGTTTATATGCCACAGTAGGAGATCTGAGAGGATGGCAGGACCTCAGCAGAAAAACGACACACACACATCCATGCCTAATCCGGGGCTCGAACCCAGGTCCCTTAGATCAGTAGCCAAGCATGCTAACCACTTGGCCACTAGGACATAGAAAAATTCTAATAGCTACTCCTAGTTTTTACAGGACTTCTCATACAAGGGTATGCTCTACTAACACCAAGTCACTGCTGACCACTGCCTCAGTTAGAGCTACCACAATATACAGAGTTTGCCTTGCTGGAATAGTAGCTAGCTCCCTAACCACTATTCCATTAAAGCTTCAACCTTTGTTTCTTTTTTTTCATTTTATGTGTCTTTTCTGCCTTAAAACTATTTCAATATGCCTAGAATTATTTTTATCATTCATCCCAGCATTCAACAGTGCTCTCCGACTACTGAAACCAAAACCACAACTAAAAATTATATGTTTGTGCAAAACTCCTAGTAAATATGTAACAGCCCACCAATACACAGATGTTAGTAAGTCTACCATATGCATTGTGCATTATAATAGGTCATGTAAAAAGGATAACTTTAAAATTAAGTTAGTGTTATTTCATTTCTACTTCTATAATAAAAACTTCGTTTTTGTTCTATAGATCTATTATGATTTTATTGCCATAGATTTAGTAGATTTGCATCAATCTTTTGGAGTCATGCTACATTGCTAAGTATGAAAATAGTCACTTTATACCTTGTTTTTACTCTCCGCAAAATTCCCCGCCCTGCCCACGGTCAGTAGGGGACACCGATGGGCTTGGAAAGGCCGCCGTCCGTTGGATGGGACGTTAAGCCGTGGCCCGTGTGCGGGAGATCCATACCCTGTGCACGTTAAAGAACACGCTGGATGGCCTTGACGGGAGGCTACCATCTGTCTCCCAACAGCTGTTCTAGTGGGTCCCCTCCCCCAACCTTCTCTGAGCCTTCGGGGTCCTTGTGACCTGGCCATTTAGCCCTTAGTGTGCAAAAAAGTGCTGCTCAGAGGTAAAACAACCCAACCCAACCCTTGTTTTTACTTCGATTTATTGATTTTTATTCCCTTAGATCTTTCACAATTATGATACATTGCTGATTGCAACAATGGCTGGCTTACAGTTAATTTTTACTTCTACCAATTTATTGATTTAATTTCTGTATATTTATATGAAGCCAAATGGTTAGCACAGTAGGTTACTGATTTATGGGACTTGGGTTTGAGCCCTGGATAAGACATGGATTTTGTGTTATTTTTCTACTGAGGTCCTACCATCCTCACAGACCTTCTACTATGGCATATAAACTGACAGGCTCCTGTCAGACTTCTGTGGCAAGCAGCTGCTTGAGTTTTTTTTTTTTTATATTTATGTGGTGTCATCAATTGTTCAGTCATGATAAATCATTGGCTTTGACAATGGCAGCTTATAACTTGTTGCTTCGGATATTTTTTTTAACATCACATTAAGTTACATGCTTTTATTATTTTTTCATTTTAAAGTCAAAAAGCTTTGATCTTTTATCTTTTCATGAAAATGAATGAAGTCTTAGATATGGCAGCAAAAAGCTTACCATGGAAGAGATCAGAGATCATATTTGACTCTAGTAGAGTAGCAGATGCATTGCACTTAGTACTAATCTCTTAATCTGTTTTAATGCTTTAATTAAATTTTGGGGTTAATTTTTTGCAGTCGGTTAAATATTTCAGCATTCATAATTCTTTAAATATTGAACAAATATTATTAAAATCGAGATTTATATAGATTTTATTCAAATCTTTATCCTTAGACATATTTTTCATTAAAAATAAAATTGAAGAAATTGAACTCTTAATGTGATTTTCTATTGAGATAATATAGAACTGTTCTCATTTTTTTGTCCAATATCTGTATTTATCATTAATTTCTATGGCAGTATTAATTATTTATAAATGTTTCAAATATAAGTCTTTTAACATATTAAACTATTGCATAAGATAAACCATTTTTGCAACCTTTAATTAAAAAATAATACTCTGTCATCAATAAAATAATTACCTGAAAAATCAGTTTTCTTAATGCCACTTCAGTAGTTTTCATAAATATATTTTTTTGAACCTGTATAAGAAAACCAAATGTTAGACATTTCAGTAATATAGCCACAACAAATAAACCTTTTTGCAATACTATAAATCAATATTAGTGTTTGTGCACTTATATAACTTCAGTGGCAAAATTATAAAATATGCATGCTTCTGTTAAAAATTCCAAACTGAATTTCTGAATAGCAGAAATCTTAAACTGAATAAAAAATTTAAAATGTGAACTGATTACAATGTTTAAAATTCTAGCATGCCTACAAAGAGAGGCCTTTTTTTCTTCAGTGATAAAATTATTCAATATAACAATAAATATATGGTAGAATGACAAGAAAAAACATCCTCTAGTCCAGGGGTTCTCAACATGAGGTACACATTAAAATTTTTTGGAGTACACCACCGCTCTAGTCTAAATATTTGAAATAAATATAAATAGTGTGGTATAATGTAAACACTCTATTAGTTACAACTTCTCATTGTTTAAATAGCATCCTTATAAAAAATAAGCCATAACATTTATTACTAGAGCATTAAGCACCATCAATAAAAATATTGTCATCTTTCAAAGATGGTGAAGTGTCCCTTACCATTTCTCCTGGTATCATTTGCTTCAGTGGAATGTTTTGCACAGACTGTACAAACTGGGCTACACATTGGGGTTCTTCACATAAAAGTGCTGCAAAATATATATATATATTTGTAACTGATAAAAATAAAACAGAATATTTCTTCAACTCACTTTAGTAAAAGAATTAAAAAGCAATAACAAATTACTATAAGAAGTAGTAAAAATTCATATCTAACAAATGATACTAGACACCAGAGTTACTCAATTACATTTTAAAACAGTGGTACTCACCTTGAGCATAAATTGTGGCCATAACCAGGTTGTTTTTGCTGGCAGCTGCAGGTTTTGTCAGGTTTGATGTAGTCCTAGTACATGCGTGATGGTTGCACATAGAAATCTCAGACATTCTGCAGTTGCATATGTGGAGCACACCATCTTCCTCGCACTGACTATCTGCTCATGATCAAACTCGGGTCACTGTGTTTACCCATCATAACAGTTGCAGGTGTGCTATACAGCAGGTAGGTATCTGACCTACCTGCTGTATAGCATACCTGCAAAACAAAGTGGACTTTGTTTTGCAGAATACAGTTAAAGAATTAGGCGTTGCATGACTCCAAGTTTAATCAGGGCATGGAAAGTGTTAATACCCTCTAATACAGGTCTGGGGCCACACAGAAGACTGAAGCAGAAGGCCATCAAAGAAATATATAATTAATAATGTATGTATTATATATTTCATAATGCAAAAAAAAATCTAAAATGAAACACAAACAATATAATTTTATTAACATTATTTTAATGAGTCCACTTCACCAAAGATGGATATCTTTCTTTTATATGCTTGTTTCCTCTTTTACAAATTTATCATCAGTAGCCCACAGGCCTCACAAAAAAAGGTGACCAGCTGCTTGTGCCTGTGGACCATAGTTTGCGGTCTTCTTGTGGAATATTCAAATGAATGTGGTTGCATTCACATTACATATTAACTTCCTCTGTTACAGTTGCCTATATCATTGGGCACTGTTTGTTGAATAGCCTTCACAGTTATGTCACTAATAGAACTAACACTATCTTATACACTGAAAGCTCAATTTATTATAAAACACTACACCCATCCATAAACTTGCCTTACTCTATCATAATAATGTAGCCAGCTGGAACCCCTTGTGGGCTATAAATAGGTCAGATACCTACCTGCTGTATAGCATACCTGCAACTGTTATGATGGGTAAACACAGTGACCCGAGTTTGATCATGAGCAGATAGTCTGTGCGAGGAAGATGGTGTGCTCCACATATGCAACTGCAGAATGTCTGAGATTTCTATGTGCAACCATCATGCGTGTACTAGGACTACATCAAAACTGACAAAACCTGCAGCTGCCAGCAAAAACAACCTAGTTATGGCCACAATTTATGCTCAAGGTGAGTCTCCCATATCATAACAGAGAGCCACAGTGCAGATGATAATGTTAGCATTCAATGATAGGGCAGTTATAAAGGTTTGTACAAAGACCATTCACCATATGACATGATTGGTATCATGCAACATATGGTATCCGTGACCCGTCAAAATAGCTCAAGACAAAACAGCCCCGACAAAATAGCCTGTTCTAAAATAGCCCAAGACTAAATAGCCCCGACAAAATAGCTTAGTCTATTTAAATTCTAAATTTCGCATTTTAAAAATTGTATGCAGACATATAAATAAAAATTCTAAATATGGTTTGGTAATTCTTTACAAATCTTTAAGGTTTGTGTTCCTTGCCACATTCTTTACAAAAATTACATTTCAAGGTTATGTGAAATGCCACGAAGAAAGTCCATTATGTTCCATAGTTGCATAATTTTCCACTAATGCTTCCAGGCGTCGATTCAGTTGCACATATTTAGTTTTGCTAGCATCTAGGTTGCGAATACCTGCAGCAAGACGGGTTAAGCGGATTTCTACCATATCCTGCTCTTTTCGGAAATGGTCGATGAGTTTGTAGACGGATGGATGATGGCAATCTACAGTTTGCTGGAATGCCCTATGCCACCCTTCTACCGAATTATTTGTCCTCGGAAGACCATTGACAACGCGCTCATGAACATTCCATATATGTATTGCAAATCGTGGTTGTGCTCGGCGATTGAGTCTTATTCGTCCTATATATGTATCTTCCCAGTAATCGATAATGGGGTCTAGTTCGTTTGGGCATTTTTCAATTAATTCTTCAAATACTCCTATAACATCATGTACCGGTACAAAACTCAACGCAAACAACATTTTTATATAAGCACGCACATTTTCATTATTTACATAAAGTTCCACTAAATTCAGTTCTTGCACTTTTCGCCATAAGCACTGTCCCAAATGAAACAAACAGCCAACAACTTCTGTGTTATTAAAAACTTGTTGCACGGCGTTTTGAACCGCTTTCTTGTAATCACTTAAGACACTTGTTGGATTTAAAGTTTCCTTCAACTGTAATAGTTTCTGAAATACGCGAACATATATTGCTTCACTTTTATTTCTTAACAATACATATATCAGTGGAATACAACACTTTTCTATTAGTCCGTGTATCGTGAATAATTGAAAAAACAGTCAGTTCTTTAAATGTGCCATCAACAAACCAATGATGATTCTGTTCCAATATTCTCAAATTCTCCTCAGTGCCGAACATTAGAATTCGATCAGGATCGTTTTCTCCAGAATCCCACAGAATAAAATTTTCGTTTCCTGTGGTACTTTGAAGATGAACTGGAATTGCAATATTGGCAACACTTGCAGGATTTGGATATGGAAGATTCGTTTTTTTTTTCGTATACGTTCTATTGCTCTCTGGGAAGCAATATAATTTGGAAGCTGAATCGATGCTTCCAAAGATATTCCACTTGTGCAGGCTTGATATATTTGCCTAGGCTTCTCCACAGCACTCTGTGCTCTATGTTTCATTTCAGAAACGCATTTCAATGCCTGATTTTTAGCTGGATTTGGCGCATGGTTGTGTTCCGTCACGACCCGGAAGTCAGCACCCAATGTTCTTAGATGCCCTTTATAAGTCGGAACTACACACCTCCACGATGTACTTTCATCCCGGTTTTCCCTAGCCTTGCGATATCGATGACCATCTTTCAGCAGCAGATCTTTTCCTTTTTGCGACGAGATTTTCTCCATTTTTCTTACAAAACACAAATAATAACGGATTATCAGTTAATATCTGTTAAATAGTTCTATATTATATCAATAAATAAACGCATCCGGTAAAATAGATATTAAAATAACTTTACTTATTTCCGTTAGAGATCTCTTGCAACGACTCCCGCAAGACACACGTGCGCCACGTGCGAACAAAAAACTAAAACTAGAAGCTAAACTAGAAGCATTGGTTTTAATACTAAAACTAAATCACATGGCTCCGCCTACCGGTGAGCCATGTGCCTGTCACGTGACTCATTTGTTACTATAATATTTCTAATTATAGATGCACTCAACGCAACTTGTTGCAAAGTTACCTTCATTTTACCAAAGTATAGGAAGACATATTACGCGTGTTTTCCGACGCGCAGGTTGGATTTTTACTTTGGATTTTAAATAGGCTAAGCTATTTCTTCGGGGCTATTTAGTCTTGGGCTATTTTAGAATAGGCTATTTTGTCGGGGCTATTTAGTCTTGGGCTATTTTAGAATAGGCTATTTTGTCGGGGCTATTTAGTCTTGGGCTATTTTGACGGGGTACCTATGGTATCATGTCAACTGTCCTGGACATATGGCATGATGCCCACATTGAGTACCCCTGTTAACAGCACATCACCAGGCTATAAGGCTGCAGTGGGCAAAGGAACATTGCCAATGGATCATGGAAGACTGGAAATGGGTAGCTTGGTCATATGAATCAAGGTTCCAACTACAACACACTGACAGGAGGTTGCATGTAGTGTAGACCACCCAAGGCCATGGATCCCAACTGTCAAGTCAGAGTGTTACAGGCTGTTTTATAGGCATTGTAATGCTCTGGGGCATATTTACATGGGCCACCTTGTACTTATTGTGACTCCATCACTACACAAGGCTATGTTGACATACTATCCAACCATCTACACCTATTCATGGCTATCCATTTCCCACAGCAGGATACCTTCTTTCAAGAAGACAATGCCCAGTCTCATCACTCCCATTTGGCAAAGAACTGGTTAGAGGAGCATTCCAGTGCATTCACAACCCTTGAATGGTCCTCTCACTTCCTGGATTTGAACCCTATTATCTGTGAGATGAAGTGGAGTGATATATTTGAGCCAAAAACCCACCACCAGCAACTCTCAGTGCTTTATGGGTTAGGTTGTTTTACCTCTGAGCGGCACTTTTTTGCACACCATGGGCTAAATGGCCAGGTCACATGGACCCCAAAGGCTCAGAAAAGGTTGGGGGAGGGGACCCACTGGAACAGCTGTTGGGAGATAGATGGTAGCCTCCTGTCAAGGCCATCCAGCGTGTTCTTTAACGTGCACAGGGTTCTCTCCCGTACACGGGGCCACGGCTTAACGTCCCATCCGACGGACGGCGGCCTTTCCAAGCCCATCGGTGTCCCCTACTGAGCGTAGGCAGGGCGGGGAATTTTGCGGAGATAAATCTCAACGCTGACCCAGCTGGGACTCGAACCTGGGAACTACAGATTACGAGCCTGGCGCGCTACCGACTGAGCCACCCCTGCCCCCTCAGTGAATTATGAACAACTGTCCTGGAATCATGGGCCACAATATCACCCAAAAGTTTCCAACACCTAGTAGAATCTATGCCACGACTTGTTGCTGTTGTGAGGGTGAAAGGTGGACCCACACAACATTAGGTAGGTGTATGTAATAAATTGTCCTTTCACTGTATATAATATGGGATGTAATGGAAATGAACACAAGTGACATAAATTTTTCTTGATTATCCTCAAATATGTATATTATTTTATACTGATTAAGCACCTATTTAAAATTGCAAGCTTTCAAAACCCACTACTATTCCTGATTGCAACGTGTATTTAAAATAAGAGCCTATACATGTCCGTTTAATGCTTGCATAAACCACATGAAACAATTATAGAGTTTAAATCAGTTTAGATGTATGTGCCCATTATATTGTAAATTTGAAATGAATGAGTAAACTACATTAGAACAGAGTATAATAAGTAATACGTTCTATAAAACACAAGAACTTCTCAATGGTTTTAACAAAAAAGCAAATTATGAACAATTACTTTTCATGTAAAAAAAATTAGTAAATTTAAATGTGGTCACAACTTAGTTTGCAATTCACTGATCTAGTCTACTTATTACTCAAGTTTATAAAATTTGTGAAAATAAGAGCAATATATGAAACACATTATGCTACATTCACATAATCATATGAATTTAAGATTTTGATACTTACTACTGCTATGTACAATTTGATCTTGCCCTTCTTTCAGCATCACAGATAGACAGACATTATCTATATTAGCTATCTCCTCATTAGTTATGGAAAGAGAAAACACGTAGAATTCATCGATCAGAGCAGGACACTTATGCAGAATTTCCATGCTAATCTGAGCATTTCTTGGGAGAATACTAAAATTGCAATATTGTGATTAAATGCTACTCAAACTTTGCTGCATAAGACTTTTTTTTTTCATTTTCTTTATTTAAAACTGGAGGTTCATTCATATATAAACATAAACCTTAATAATTTTGAAAAGAACAATGTAGAGGTGATAATGTTTTTCATATAAGGGCTTTTCAATAAGTATCATTTGAGGGTATATCCCACTTATGTTACTATGCTGACATACACATCCATGATAACAAAGTCTATCAGATAAACTTATTTATCAGCAACTGAGCTCTGAGACCACAAAGCAACTAAGACATTTGCTCCAATGATATACCACTTCCTTTATTGAAGAAATCAGAGCTATATATATATCAGTGTATACATTCACCATTGCATCTAGTCATCACATTAGAAATGTTATCCTTCAAAGTATTTGTTCAATGTCACAATAGGCACAAAGTCCAGACTGTGTCAAGGATAGTCAAGACATTTCTTATAAAACCACTCCAGGACACTTAGGGATGTATGGCATTATCATGAAAAAAGATAATTCATAATGTCTGAGCCATAGACGTCTTGTAATTGGTAATAGACAGCCACTGTCATCATAAATTAGGCCCAGATAAGCTTAACTACACAAAACTCCTCATGAGACTATATTTTGAGGTGGGTCACCATGTTCAACTGATGCTTTCCCTTACCACAATGGGTCAGCGTTGAGATTTATCTCCGCAAAATTCCCCGCCCTGCCTACGGTCAATATGGGACACCGATGGGCTTGGAAAGGCCTCCGTCCGTCAGATGGGATGTTAAGCCGTGGCCCCGTGTATGGGAGAGCCATACCCTGTGCACGTTAAAGAACACGCTGGATGGCCTTGACGGGAGGCTACCATCTGTCTCCCAACAGCTGTTCCAGTGGGTCCCCTCCCCCAACCTTCTCTGAGCCTTCAGGGTCCATGTGACCTGGCCATTTAACCCATGGTGTGCAAAAAAGTGCCGCTCAGGGGTAAAACAACAACAACAACCTTACCACAATGCTTTTTAATGCCCCCCAACCCATGTTGTAGTGCAATGCCTCTAGATGGGAGATTCAAATGCATGTGGTTGCATTCATATTACATGCTAATTTCCTCATATAATATCATAATAATATGCCATTGGATGATACTTATTGAACAGTCTTCATACATTCTATTGCAATCAACACACAAACGTTTTATATAACATTGTTACATGCAGGATATATTTTTCAAGAAACTATGATAAGTATCTGATAGCAAGCAAATGCTAATAATAAAAAGCTGATTCTAAATTCATGTGTTTCATAGAAATTTTCAGAATAGTATTTTAAAAGTCTTTAAAAAGCTATTAATTTTCTATTTATCTGTATCAACTATGAATAAGAAGTCCAAAAAAGATAAATTCTGTAGGAGTGCAAAATCAAAGTTTAAACATTTCTCAAAAATTAGGGTACTAAACTAAGTAAATGGTTCATGGATTAAATACGATACAGTGCTTTTTCAAATGAAGATTTGGATGTTACTATGTGTACCCAGAAAGTAATTCACCATTATCTACTGATCCAGTTCTACCTGAAATTCTACTTTCCTGCATTTATGGAAGTTCAGATAAAAATATTTAAACATCGTGTCTAACAGTTTTTCTCTTAACAGCTCATTCTAATAAACTTGACCCATTTTACTGATTAAAAAAGAAATATAAACAATAAAAGATATAAAATTGCACAGCATACAGACATACATAATAATTTATCACACACAAAATTTGTTGTATCACTGTTTTTTAACGTTTTAAGTAAAAATTAAAGTGATAATTCTAACTATATTCAGAATAATTTCATCCCAATTACACAACTACATATTAAATATTTTCATATGCATAATGATGCAACTCACACACTGCAAATGACAAAGATCATTTGTAAGATTTAGGTTAGTTTCCAAAACTTTTAATTGTTTGTGTGTGTGTGTGTCTGTCTGTCTGTCTGTCTGTCTGTACGTAAGTACATTCAAGGCAATTAATGAAGAAGAAACTTGTTCTCTTCCTTTAAACACAAAAGTAGTTTGCTTTGTTGAAAACAACTCTCTTCTAGTGGGTAAGGGGAAAAAAATTACAAATTGACTAGAAATTCTATTACTTGTGATTAAGGGTCTTGTTGCATGTTTATTCTTTTGTTGTTGCAAATAAATATAAGAATTGTTCATGCCCCATTTTCTACACCCTGGACAAGCTGCTTTTACTAAAAGTTTTTACTTTTACCTCCATTTTGAAATATTTTCATTCTTGATGTCAAGAATGATACGAATTAATTTGCAGTACAAAAAAGTCATTGTAATCAGAATAATAACTGCACTATAATAAGAAAAAATACCTAGTCGCTGGCTGCACAACTAGCTGTTGAAAACTAAGATCATCACTAAAAGAATATGCTTTGGTGGTATTTTGATTGGAAGGAACTTGCATTGACAAAGAATCAGGAATTGTCACAGTCCAATGCAGAATTGCACAGAGCTGACTCTCTGAACCAAGCTGGAGTGCTATAGAAACAATCTGAAAAAAAAAAAAATTATCATGCCGAAAGAAGCTGAATTTTTTTTTTTTTTTCAAAAGTAGAGAAAAGTAAGTTTCATCATTTTATAAATTCAACCATTTCTCTTGTTAAATGAGGAAAACAATAGTAGTAGTAGTAATAATAATAATTTCAGAGTAAAATATGATGTAACAAAGACTAACAATAATTCATTTTAGTTAATCCCCTGTGTCAAACGTTTTAGAAAGAAAAAAAAATTACAAATTACACATAAAAATTACTACTCCCAAATAATCAATGCCTTGTTGTTGTTGTTTTTTAATCTGCAAATATTTGCACACACTTAATATTTTTAGCAATGTAAAATCATTCTTTGCAAGAAGCATTTTTGAGAATATTTTTAGTTCATACTGTTCAACATGAACATATGATACTCTGAAATAAAGTTTTCACAAACAAAGAATTAGGATTGCACCACATAGTCAGCAACTGTTTGATATCTAGTCTATTGTTAGGTATTCGGTATTTGAACAAATATTTGGTTGGTCAACTTCTTCTGGTGGCAAATCAATTTTGAAATGTTTTCAAAATATAAACAACTTCAGATCATATCCTGAAACAATTAACTAACAGGAATATGTCATATATCAAAAGAAGAGCATTTAATTGTGAGTAACAAAATAGCCTAAAAAACTAAACTGTAAACAATTCACTGCACATCCGCAGCATAAAAAAGTCCCAGAATTAAATAATGCCATCAGAGACAAGTTTAGAAAACACAAATTATCATAAACAACTCGCCACCAATCTTCAATACAAAAAACCCCCAAAACTAAATAATCTCATCAGAGACAACAAGCCTAAAAGAACATGAATTATCATAAACAATCCACTGCTGATCCACAGTATAAAAAAAAGCTTCCCGCCCCCCACAACTACTAAATAATCCCATCAGAGACAACTAGCCTAAAAAGCACAAATTATTATACATAATGCACCACCATCTGCATTATGAGAACAAAAAAACCCAGAACAAGAGCTCACTGGAAACAACCATTTTAAACAAAGCATATCACTAAGGAACAAATTGTCCCATATCCCACTTAACACAATAGGAAATATGCATTAATTAAATATCATAAATCCTCCGCAATGTTCATGACTTACCTGAGGCAGAATTTAAACCTTTATGATACATATAAGGGAATTAAATCCAAATTGCATTAAAAAAATGCAATTATATGAATAGCCTGCCCTTTCCCAGAAAATAATTTGGGTTGTTTTACCTCTGAGCAGCACTTTTTTTGCACACAATGGGCTAAATGGTGAGCACACAAGGACCCAGAGGAATCAGAGGTTGGGGGTAGGCGACTCACTGGACAGCTGTTGGGAGACAGATGGTAGCCTCCCATCAATGCCATCCAATATGTTCTTTAATGTGCACAGGGCATGACTCTCCTGCAAAATGTGCCATGGCTTAACATCCCATCTGATGAATGGTTGTTTTCCAAGCCTATTGTTGTCCTCTACCAACCAAGGGCAGGGCAGCACAATCAGAGATAAATCTCAACACCAGCCCAGATGGAACTCGATTCCCTAAAAATAAACTAATACTTTTATTCACCTTAAGTCAGATCTGGGGGAAAAAAAAAAACAGAAAACATAGGCCACAAGAAATGTACTAGCAAATAATCCAATAAATCATTCAATACAATGAAAAGCTATTATACTGTGTGTTATTCATTACCTTACTTTAAACACCTTATGAACATTCAGTTACTACTTGTGGAACCATCTAGTGAGCTGAGTGCCATAAACTGTATGTGTATCTTTTTCTTTTAAAATTTTAGTCATTTATGCAAGTGACGTATAATTTATATGCTTAAATTTTTGGCACTCAGCAAACTAAAGCAGAGAAAGTAGTGCCACAACAAAAATTATTCCACTTTTAAAACAATATAACTTAAAAACTGAAAGATATATCTCAAAAAAGGAAAAGAAGTATGAAAATATTAAAATTATTAAAAAAGCATATAATGTTTAACTGAAACACTGAAATTGAGATCAAAACATTTCTAGATCAAGCTGGATGTGAAAAAGTCTCATTTACAATTTCTTCATGTCAGTTACAAAATAAGTTCAATTATAAAAATCAAGTTTTTCCATAATCCAATGTTACCTGAAACAGTTGCCATTTGAGGCCAGCAAAATGTATAGTCTGATTTGTGTTCAATGAAGTTTTAAAATAATATTATTAATTTCAGTGTGTATTTAAGGAACAAAATAATTAAAGAAGTGGCAAAGTAAAAAAAGTTTTTAAAACCAAAAGTCTCCTAAAATATTGACAGAGTGCAATGTGTTTAATTGTTGGACAATTCAACTTCTGCTATTGATAAAAATTTATTTCTTTCATTAAAAGTTTTGAAAGAAATTGAAAGTTTGCTTGAAACAAGAGAAACATATAATTCCAAAACTACACAAACAATTAGCTGCTCCAGTAAAACAAAGTGCTTGTAGGTAATTGACAGAACCAAAAATATATACTTTCTGGCTCAGTCTAATTTTTAAGTGAAATCAACAGGTAAAAATCTGTTACAATTTAAAAGTATATCTTTAAACACTTTTACAAATATTTCTACTTGAACAAATAAAAATTGAAATCACGAATCTGGAACAGCAAACATGTTATGTGCCACTGGAATTGGAAAATTGAAAATGGTAAATTGAGTTTGGACATGTAAAGTGCTAATGGGTTGGGTTGTTTCACCTCTGACCAGCACTTTTTTGCACACCATGGGCTAAATGGCCAGGTCACATGGACCCCGAAGTCTCAGAGAAGGTTGGGGGAGGGGACCCACTGGAACAGCTGTTGGGAGACAGATGGTAGCCTCCCGTCAAGGCCATCCAGCGTGTTCTTTAACGTGCACAGGGTATGGCTCTCTCCCGCACACGGGGCCACGGTTTAACGTCCCATCCGACGGAAGGCGTCCTTTCCAAGCCCATCGGTGTCCCCTACTGACCATGGGCAGAGCGGGAAATTTTGCAGAGATAAATCTCAACGCTAACCCAGCTGGGACTCGAACCTGGGAACTACAGATTACAAGCCTGGCACGCTACCAACTGAGCCACCCCCGCCCAAAGTGCTAATGATGAAGATACTTTATATATATGGTGATTAAAATATCTGGCTGTTAATGAAACACTAAACAGAATATTACACTTAATCACAAATAACATTATCAATATTTTATTCACATAATTTATGTACATTGGCTTTCTTTGAAGGGTTGTTAAACTTAATGAAAAATATTTTAGTATTACAAAAGTTTAGGAGCATACATTAAACCTTTCTTTACCATACCAGCCCAAAATGGCCCTAACTGTACATAGGAGGTAATAAAGAGGAAGGAATAGCATTGATTGGATGAGTCCATTTAAAATCTCGACTGGTTTTGGCCAGTATGGTACTGAAAGGGTTAAAAAATATATATAGGGCTTATGTGATCAACAATTTCCTTGAACATGAAAATACCCAAAGAATGAAGTAGCTAGTCAGAACGCAGGACCAAAATGCAATTAAGCATGTGTGGAATGCTTCAGGGAGGCAAATTATAGGATTCCTATAATCCTCCATGAGCTCATATCAGATCTTATGGAGGAGCGAGCTTCATTTCGGTAAAAAAAACCTCATCAGCTGCATTCAACATTAAAGAACAATGGATAAAAATGTACATAACTCAAAATTATTTTCAGTAAATGCAATTAAATGCCATATGAAAAGATATTATGAAATGAATGAGTAATAGCAAGTAGATAATGATATCATGCAATATGAATGAGAATATGCTGCATGTGAAAGCATAAGCTATTATAATGGAGATGCTGGAATTAGGGAACAGATGTTAATAAAACCTATTATTGCCCCTGATAGTCATGCAATGCATTGTCATATTCTTGAGGCTGCTGCTGATGTATTGTGGTAATAAAGCTCATTCCTCCATAAGATCAGTTCTACAAATCCTGCAATTTGTAGAATGTTTTTCCACACATGTTTAATTGGATTTAAGTCCAGGATTCTGGCTGGCTACTCCTCCTTTGGTTATTTTCATGTTCAAGGAAATTGTCGATCACATAAACCCTACGGGGGCAGGCATGATTATTATTTTGAATAGGACAGAGAAGAATCCTAGAAGCTACTTCTAGCTTTTACAGACTTTCTCATACAAGGACATATCCTACTAAAGACAAAATCTTTGCTGACCACTGCCTCAGTTAAAGTTAACAAAACACACAAAGTTTGCTACTGGAACAGTAACTGGCTCCTTAACTACTACGTCAGTTATGGCTTATCATCCATAAAGATTCAATCAGAGCTGCGAACATATTTGAAAATCCTCACATAAGGAGTAAGAATCTCTATTGTTGAGCAGTCAGAGCACCTCCCTAAAAGATGTGGTCTAGCCAGTCATCATAATACTAGCCCAGATCATCATACTATTGCCAACAAAATGTTTTTTTCCTCTGATGGACACACATTGAGAACCTGTCACAACTGAATTTGGATTCATTTGCAAAGAACACATTTGCCCTCTAAGTGTGGGTTCCAAAGGTGATGTTTGCCCATTAAATGAATTCTACTGAAGGGGTATGGGGAACATAAATCATTGGCCTTTGTGCATACAAACCTCATTCATGAAGCCTTCTGTACTTTAATGTCTATACACAGTGTCTTGAAACTTTCATCTCTGTGTATGTTGACAGCTTACAAGACAGTTGCCTAGCTGTCATTTCCCTGTATGATTTTGCTGTTAACTACAATAATCAACTTCAGCAGTTATGACAACCTTCCCTTGGTCTAAGATGAATCTCCTGTTTCTTGAAATTGTCTCCAAATTAAAAGTCTTGAGAGGACAATTTGTGGTACAATACCTTGGTCTGGAACTGACATGCTTCCACCTATCACTCTCTATTGTAGCAATCATCCAGATATCATCTTTGTGTGTCACATGGCAAACTCAAATTACTACTCAATGAATGACAGGCAAGTGGAATGAAAATGAGTGGCAACTGCACTTAAAAAAATAATTTGCATGCTTGTGGTCATGTCAGTTAAATATGCTTGCATTTTCTTCTTCCAAATTGCAATTTACAAGTACACTACATTTCATGTTAATCTCTTATGTATGTTTTTGAGATATGACATTATACTTTAATTTTTAGCACCAATGTATTTTACAATTAGTCTTAATATTTCTTTCAAGAAACTTCATACATAAACATAGATTTTGTCTTTTATATTACTGCTACTTAACTTCACAAAGTATTATACACATCTTTGAACATAAATTTTTTACAAAATTTAGAAATTATAACTAACCTGTATATCACTGCCCATGTCAGAAGGGTCTGGAATGAAACTGAAGGAATAAGTATGTGTATTACGAGGAACTAAATACAGATGACAGCTATTATTGCTGCCATCTGCTGCCATATCACTATTGTTGGCTGAAGGAATTTCACAATAATTGTTGTAATTCTGAAATTATCAGTATACTTATGTTAATGACCTGTAACACACTAGAAGAAGAAAAAAAGAAATATCGAAATTTATATTATTATAATTATGTAAATAATAAAGTTACATAATACAATTATTCAAAATCATATTATGAGCAAGTTATTCATAAAGTTAATGAATAGTATCAGACTGTTAACATGAATGTAAGAATAGTTTTCCCTTGTGCATGCTCACTAAATCTAATTTATTAAAAATAATTTACAAGAATTATAAATCAAAACGGGAAAAAAAAATATAAAATTATTTTTCTATATAACAATTATTGACCAAAAGAAAAATTTAATACATTCCAGTAATCTATAACTATCAGAGAACTTATTTCTATTGTGAAACTCATATTGCCCTGTTGTTTTCCATTCGATTAATTTTCATAATAATCAAAAGATAATCTTTAAAAATTTTACTTATTATGAAAAAAAAAAGTAGGATGGATTTCATGTTATTAAAACTCATTCAAAAATCTAAGTTAATAATTTGTTAATCATCAAATTATGATAAACTGCAATACAAAAAATCAAGTATCCGAATACTACTCTTTGTTCTTTTTACCAGTCCTATCTTTGAAATCATTAACCCTTTCAAAACTGCTTATTAAGTTGCCACATTAAAGGGGCAGAATTTGACTCAGTCAATAACATCAGGATGATAACTTGATGTTTCCAAGTTTGAGTTCCCAATGTGTCTGCATTGAAATTTTTCCTTTTAACTCCACCTTATCCTTAGTGAGAAAGGGGGCCATCAATTGGAAGTTAAAATCATGGCCTCATATGTACGGAAGCCATACCCCGTGAGTGTTAAAGAACATATTGGATTGCCTTCAATAATTATTACAAATATCTAAAAGAAATTATTGCTGCCACGGTGGGAATCGAACCCTCAACTCTCTAAATACATGCCAGAGCTCTCTGGCATGTATCTAGTAGTATTGTGATACAATTTGCCTGCAATTTGAATGCTGGTGAGGGGCTGGGTTGTTTTACCTCTCAGCAAGACTTTTTTGCACACCATGGGCTAAATAGCCAGGTCACAAGGACCCCAAAGACTCAGAGAAGAATGGGGAGAGGACCCACTAAAACAGCTGTTGGGAGACAGATGGTAGCCTCCCGTCAAGGCCTTACAGCATGTTCTTTAATATGCATAGGGTATGGCTCTCCCACACACGGGGCCACGGTTTAATGCCCCATCTGATGGATGGTGTTCCCTACTGACCATGGAATTTTGCAGAGATAAATCTCAATGCTGACCAAGCTGGGGCTCGAACCTGGGAACTGCAGATTATGAGCCTGGTGCACTACCAACTGAGCCACCCCCACCCCTGCTGGTGACGGGAGTAATGTGTCGCAACACACAGTACATCGAACCCTGCTGAAAATGGGGCTGCATAGCTGCTCCAAGTGCCAGTGCTAACATAGGTTCATCATCAAAATTGCCTACAATGGGCATGCAAGCATCAAAACTAGACCTTGAATGATTGGAAGAAGGCTGTCTGGTCTGATGAATCTTGCTTTCTGTTGCACCATGTGGATGGCAGGGTACATGTGCATTGTTTACCTGGGGAAGTGTTGGCACCAGGATGCACTGTGGGACGAAAACAAACCAGTGGAGGAAGTGTAATGCTTTGGGCAATATTTTGTTGGGAAACCCTGGGTCCAGTCATTCATGTGTAAGAAACTATGGCATCTACCACCTACCTAAACATTATTGCAGACCAGGTACATCCTGGTCTGTAAATGGTAGTTAGGCATAAACTGGAAGGAGAAGTGTACCAATCCCTAGTGATGATGCACAGAACCAGCCAGGTCTAACACCTAATGTCCGACCCAGCCTTCTCGTGGTGCAGGCCGTTAGTACCTTTCAAAAGAGATATTCTCTTTTCGAAGGGAATGGAGGGGAGGGCTGCTAGTTCAATATGGCCTACTGATCTGGTCATCTATGGCCACTTTTTTCTTTTTTTTTCAACCCTGCTGAAGAGTGGTCAACTTCACAGGGTCCTGGTGCTGACCATTTATACCTACTAGACTGGAGTTGTTTATGGATTTGAGCTTGATTATTGATCCTGGACTTGCTGCACTGGTGGGCCTCTGTTGAGGGAGAGTCTGCCACTGTGTTTTCTGTTTGCTTCTGGGTTGCCAGCCCTAAGTGAACAGGGGCATGGGATAACTTATATCAGCTGGAGGCAGAGGCCATCGTAGGTACCTGAACCTTACTTAGCTAGTTGAGCATCGTCAAGCCTAAACTGGAGTAATGTGTCTCAGGCTGCCCATATGGCTCTTGAAAAAGTCCACTTGAAAAAGTGGTGCCCGAAGTTCCTACCAGCATCGGTGACTTCAGCCTTTAGTGGAGGAGGAACAGGTCTTTGCCCCAAGCCTGCGATCAGGGGGCTGTTTGATATTGTTGGCCCTACCTATCTCAATAAACCTAATTTCTTTAAAAATCCTACTAATCATTTTCTCTCTGCAGGAACGTGGAATGTGAGGACATTACATAGAGATTATTCTCTTGATGTCCTCATGCAGGAATTCCAGCGCTATAACCTAGATATTCTAGGCTTGCAAGAGACCAGATGGACAGGTAAAGGTGAGATACTTAAAAATAACTTTAAATTTCTCTTTACAGGGAGGGAGGATGGAAAGCATCACCAAGGTCTGGGTCTGCTGCTCAGCAGACATGCTAGTGATGTTCTTCTAGGATATGAGTGAATTAATGAAAGGTTTCTTACAGCAAAATTTCAGACAAGCATTAAAGGCTTGAATGCTATCGGCTATGTCCACACTTGTGTACTTTCATCTTCAACTTCACTTTCAACTTTCAATTCCGCTTTTCAACACTGAGTAGTCTAGCGCATGCCGTAGATGGAATGTGTTTGATACGTGCCTTCAACTGTCTACACCTGTGCGTCAAATAGTTTTCAATTTTTCACCAGTGTAGATGTGAAGTTGCAATAGACGTAACTGATGCTGCTATGTTAGCGGGAATAAGTGCTGAAAAAAGATGTGAAAAATACCGGCGATCAATATGGATGAAAGATTATTTTAAAATGCGGAATTTTGGATTAATAAGTGAATTGGAATTAAATGAAAATGATCTTTTTAAGAACTTTACGCGAATGTCTAGAACAAACTTCTACATGCTTTTGGGAATGGTGGAGCTGAAGATCGAAAAAAAAAATAATCGTTTCAGAGAAGCAATGCCAGCTGATGTGAAATTAGCGATCACACTTAGATATTTCGCTACTGGTGATTCAATACTCATGTCTCTGATGAATATTTAAACCTGAAAATCTGATGAATTATTTAATCAATTTTTTTATTTCTTTAAATTAATTTAACAATTTATATCTCCAATGAATTATTTAACCTATAATCTTCAATAAAGGCGAATGTGATGGTAATGATCAGGAATCTCGGGAACGAAGACACAGACAAAGAAGACGACAGCGGTGATAACAAAGATGAGGAAGATGGGGACTCATGTCGAGCCCTCTTGCTGGCAGTGATCGCATTAATTTCATCATTCTCTTTCATTTTGTGTTTTGTGTGGTTCAGTGCCCGCTGTCCCCACCCTCCATGGAGCCCAACAAGGGGACGCCCAGTCGGGCGCCAGGGCTACGCAGGCACTATACCCACACAGACAGTGAGCCAAGCCCTCACAAATAAATAGAAGGAAAATAAAAAGAGAAATGTGCAGAACAAAAACATTCTACACAAAAGGAACAAAGCGTAAAATAACAAAATTGGGAAAGACCAAACTGGCCTCACAAAGAAAGGATAACTTCGAAAGGAAAATAAGTTGTGAGGAAACTTGCGAACCTGTACCCAGACCGTGGACAAGGTTACTCACTGCTCTGCACGGTTGACCCTAGCAGGACCTGCCCACCAGCCGATTGCTCCTGGGGGACCACCCCAGAGCTCCCGTTTACCAGAAGCAGAGGCCAAAGCAGTGTACAGAAGAGGCCCCGGAATCAGCTGCCCAGCCCCGTGACAGACAGGCTCCCCAATGGCAAGGCAGCCAAAGGGGACCCCGCCAGTCATG
The DNA here is from genome assembly GCA_038380435.1 of Ryuthela nishihirai. NCBI lineage: Eukaryota > Metazoa > Arthropoda > Arachnida > Araneae > Heptathelidae > Ryuthela > Ryuthela nishihirai. Next base: position 62,198 of record JAWZYU010000908.1, read on the forward strand.
AGCTGAGGAGAGAAGACGGGGACCCCCGAGCAACTACCAGGATCCTCCTTTCCCGGGACACGGGTCTCCGCACACGGCAAACACTCGGGCGAGCATTTAGGACCCTGTGAAGGTAACCGAGCCAGCAGAACCTTCACAGAGTGGTCCCCCTCACCACGTACAGGCACTCACACCGAGGGGGACAGGTTTTGCAAGTAATCTCCTTTCTCAATGATATTTTGGGACATGACATGAACTTTTTCAAGACATCTCGCTTCTCAATATGTGGACAAAGAAAACCTCAACACTGGCTTTGTGTCTGTCATGTTATTAACTGCCACTTGCTCCTCCCAGTTGGCTTCTTTTACATAATAATAATATAGGCATGTGTAATTTAAGCTTTGTTAAATGAAGAAAAATAAATTATTTTCCACAGAGTGAAAAGTGGCCAAGGCTATTTATTAAAACCCTATTCCTTTCAAAGGACTAACAGATAGATTGTTGGAAGAAAACAGTTGGCAATGGAATATTCTTTCATTACAATAATTGCAAAAAAAAATCTCTTTCAATATGAAAGATAAAGAAGCCCATAACCTTTTAACTTATCCAAGGTTTGCAGCATGGTATCAGGTCTTAACCTTTGTAGTAATTACAATTTAATGCACTGATGGTGACAGCCTTAGTTTCACTATTTCATAACATCTAACAGTTGTGGTATTTCACCTTTTTTTCCCCTTTAAATTAAATAATATGCAATTGAATAAGTATATTTTCTTCAAAAAAATTGATTATTTAAAATTAACTAAATTAAAAGGCAAAAGAAA